>VZTG01003997.1:443284-469769 GCA_013397845.1 Melanocharis versteri
TGCCAGCTTGTGATACCATACATAGCAGGTCACATAAGGAGAGGGGGAACTTTGGCCACATGGCAGAGGAAATGTTGTAGCTCAACACTGCTATAGGAAAATATACCTCCTTGCTAGGTCTCTCTGAGCATGCAGCGTGGGATACAGACCTTCCTACTGCTCTGTGATCCCAAAGATGTATCAGGTCACAGAATCATAGAATCATTAAGCTTGGAAAAGACCTCCAAGACCGTGGAGTCTAACCTTTGACCCAACACCAGCATGTCAATTAGACCATAGTGGTGATTGCCACATCCAGTCATTTCTCAAACTCCTAAAGTGATGATGACTCCACCACTTCCCTGGGCGGCATATTCCAATGCCTGACCACCCTTTCAGTGAGGAAATTCTACCTGCTGTCTAACCTGAACCTCTCCTGGTGCAACTTGAGGCCGTTTCTCCTGTCCTGTCACATTTTGCCCGGGAGAAGAGGCTGATCCCTACCTGACTGCAACCTCCTCTCAGGCAGTTGTAGAGATCAATAAAGTCATCCTCTATGGGAATTAACAGCAGGTCTGACAGCTCATCTGATTCCGACATTGAGCTTAACACAGTTCGTTTTTACTCGTGAGAAACTTAGTAGAAGGAATCCAAACAAGAGGGAGAGAAAACAGCAACAAGCTGCACCTGATGTTTTTCTAAATTCCTGAACGCTTATGCTATAGATGACCAATGGTGGTATGTTGTGGATTAAGTAATAGCCAATAGATGTATTGTAGTATTTAAAGACCCAATGAACGCGTATCCTGATTGATAAACATACAAAAGTGTATAAATGACTCTGGCTCTTAGAAGAAACTGGTTTTTCTACCCAAACTCTGAGTAAGTCCTTCATGTCCCGTCCGCCTCAACAGCAACAATCCTCTGAGCCTCCTCCAGACCAAACAACTCCATTTCCCTCACCCACTCCTCATAGGACTTACACTCCGGACCCTTCACCACCTTCACTGCCCTTCTCTGGACACATTCCAGCACCTCAACATCTTTCTTGGAGTGAGCGGCCCAGACCTGACAACAGGGCTTAAGGTGTGGCTTCAGCAGTGCCAAACACAGGGGTACAATCACTGCCCTGGTCCTGCTGGCCACACTATTGCTGATACAGGCCAGGATACCACTGGCCTTCTTGGCACACTTTGGCTCATGTTCAGCTGCTGTCAACCAGAACCCCCTGGTTCTTTTCCTCTGGGCAGATTTCCAGTCATCCTTCCCCCAGCCTGGAGACAATATTAAAGGCTTTACTGGAGCCCAAGTACACAACATCCACAGTCTTTCCCTCACCCACTAGCTGGGCTCCCTGGTCATGAAAATAGAGCAGGTTGGTTAAGCAGGATCTGCTTTTCCTAAATCCATGATGGCTGAGCCTGGTGCCCTCATTGTCCTGTACATGCCATGTGATCACACTTAAGACAACCTATTCCATAACCAGATCTGCAGTACACATTATTCAACTCCCTTTGGCATAGGTGATAACAGTTACCATAGTTCATAATGCTCCTTTTCTGGGCAGAGGCCTTGTGGCTTAGGAAGGAAAATCCCAAGCATAGCTTGCAAGAGTGACCTGATCAGAGTCCTGGCTCTGCCAATTTTGTGCATCTCACCAAGAGAAGTCACCGTTGTGTGTACCTCTGCTTTTGTAAAATGAGAATGAGAGCAGCTTTCTCTGCACTCTGCCTTAAGATGTGTGAATAAAAGCTTAAATCGTCACTATTGGTTCACAAGTAACTCAAACTGTGATTTGCATGAGTGCACTTTTCAAGACAGTAGTTTTCTTGCCTTAACTGCATTATGATGATATCCACGAATTTCCAAGCCAACGAAGGGGACTACCAATGTGCAGAATACAGTTTACTTGCCTGTTTTGAGGTAGAATCTTCCTGAGCAGGCACAGTTCCAGCAGGTGAGGTTCACACCAGCTCACATGACAAAAAAGGTCTGTGTGGCTGCTGGGGAACGTGACACTCAAAATTCATCATCCTCCTTTCATTTCACCAACAACATCATTACTGCAAAGCCCATGGTACAGGCCCAAATCCTTCACACTTAATTTTAAGAATTTGAGATGTCCAAAATGCTGCCTTTGAGTCAGAGGAGAGAGGCAGGAACTTCCAAAATTGATTTCAGTTTGCTTAAGATACACATGAATAGGCTTATCCTCATCCTCTTGGTCAGCTGAAGTAAGGCACAAAGCCTGGACATATTCTGCATTCCTTTTATGAATATATAATGCAGAAAAACATATATTTGTCTATAGATACAACGACTGTATTAGATGGCTACAGAAATCATTTACTAACACACTAGTAATATGATTCTAAACTGCTCTAACACTATAATATTTTCATTTAAATGCAAGGATTTTTTTCCTAAAATGTGAGCATGAATCATACTGGAAGTTATGCAAAATAGAATAAATTATGCAAATAGCATTCTTTGAAGTTTTGAATTAAGTTCTATGCTCTGGAGTATGCAGCACACACACTGAATGCTTGATGGCAGGAAAATACTTTTTTTTTTAGATTATATTCCAACAATGTCCATTTCTGTTGCTGCTTTCTGACCATCAGAAAATGACTTGCTGATCTTCATTACCTCATTACCTCTGTTCTGTTTTGAAAATCCAGTCACATGGGATCAGCCAAAAAATCTCATAATTAGGACTTGCCATTAGTTTGACAGCTGGAGCACATCATGTGAGCATAGCCGTGTTGCTCTGACATTCGGAAATATAAAAACTTAAAACCACCAGAGAAACCACATAAAAGAAACTTCACTACCCTAAACTGCACATATTACAGGACTTTGAAGATCCCAGCATAAGTTGATTTGTAATTTCTCCTTGTCTGTGATGAAAAAGTTGTACAGTCAGACTTTTTGGTAAAAGGTGGAAGTTTCAAGTAAGATTCCAAATTTATCTCTTTCAGATGGTAGCCTATCACTTTAACTAAAGTCAAAATTAATATGCCCAATTTCCTGTTTAAAAAAAAAAAAAAAAGGGTGGAAGGGAAGCAATATTTCATTTCCTTACTATAGTATATTGGTAAATTCATATTATTTGAATATATATAATATAACAGTTCAATTGCTTTTTAAATTCCTTGACGCTACAAATACTTTAACAGACGTTCTTACAAAAAATCAAACCAGAATTTTGACTCATTAGGCTGATCTTACTTTACTACGCATTGCTTGTCAAGAGGAACAGAACTTCACCTATATACAAATTAAGGATATCTGATTGTATTTCACAGAGAAGCCAACACTAGTCAGTATAGGTTAGTGCTGAAAGAAGAAGAAATCTTGCAGCAGTGGGTGGTGTAATGCTTGCCCCACACTGCCAAGATTCTTGATTTCAAAGACCCCTCACTATGTAGAAGAAACACAGGAAGCTATGTTTCTTTCATATTTACAAGGTTATTACTCTGATAACAATTTATTTAATGCATCATGCACTAAATATCTGATCAGATATGACATGTCATCTGTAAAAGATCTATCTACACTTTTAGATTCCAGAAGAAAAGTATATTTCACATGCTGTCTGAAAGGAATTACTCCTAGGGTCAAATGCTTGCAAGCAGTCACATAATGCTATGTCAAGGTCTGGGCTTTCAATTTCCTCCTGTATTTAAGAGAGTGCCATGTCAGCAAAAATTTAAATGGAACTAAAATACTCATCAGGCCGATGGGCAGTACCTTTCACCAAGCCAGATGCTAAACAGCCACTTTAACACAGAAAACTTGCCTCTCTTACTGAGAAAAACTTACTGAGAAGGATTTATGCAGTGAAATAAAGAAATTACCTGGCCATTAAAGAGTACGATGTCACTACAGAGAAAAAGAAAGGTGGGAGTAAAAACCCACTGAAAACCCTGCGGTTCTTTCCACCATCTCCATCCCCACCATCTGCTCCCCCACCATCCTGTATTGTGTCCTCCCTTCTTCCTCCCTTCCCATGAGGTTTTTCTTGAAAAATCTTAGATCTCATACTTTCACTCTGCAGTTGTTTGTTTAACAGAAGTAAATATACTAAAGAGTATTCCATAAAGTCAGAATGACCAGCACACCTCAAGCATATCATTACTTCAGCATAATTTATTTTTTCTTGTGCTCTTAATCAAAACATGGGTAAAAAGTTGTACCCATGAACTCAATTTTTTTATGTGCTTTGTAAAGAGTGACTGTGAAATTATACTCTTCTGTATATACGCATGAATGTACAGAACATTTTCCCTGAAATGCAAGTGAAACATTTCCAAATGGAAGGACAGTTGGAGAGAAAGGAAAAGTATCCGGAGTCTGAAAAACTGTTTTTATTAATTTCCAACCATTGTCTCAATCTGAAGAAGATTACAGAGTATAATGCAAAATGAGCTCCCCTCCAAGCCTCAACTCAGTTGTGTGAAGAAAATCTGATGACTAATGGCTGCAAAAGAACCAGTCTTTTCTTATAAATACTGTGAAGCATCTATTCTATTTCAATTAAATACTTATATGACAAAATAAATTTTTAAAGCTAACTGAAACATTAATAAACAAAATCAATTTATTTTTAATTCTTGTATTTCATGTCCTCATTAACCCCGTGTAGAGGTTTCTATCCGTACAAAAGCATGTTGGGTATTTTGAATTTGATGACCTGTTACCTTTTTTGGAGTGAAAAGGGGAAAGTGGAAACTCCTAAAAATGGATTCTAAGATGCTCTAGAAGTGTCCAGTTCCCAACAACATTGTTCCAGTATGAAGAAGAGTCTTCTGGTAAGCAGTAATAAACAGGAAAGCATTCTGCACAAGGAAAGCACAATATACCAAAGAGAACACTTCCATATTGGTGCTGCACCAGAAGCTCAGAAGGGTCTGATAATGATCTGTCTGCAACTGCATCACTGTTCTATTGTAAGCCAGCTTTCAGGGAGAGTTACAGTTCATGCCACTTATCACTCTCCCAGACGTCCCTAGGCACTCTTAAAAAATTGTTATTGTAGACAAATGCCAAGGTCCCTGAAGCAGCCTGTGGTGACAGACTAGTTTTGTTGATTTATGAAATGGTAAGGTCAGAAGTCATATTATCCTGTATTTGCATATGTGTTCACAATTTAGGAATGCATCCATGGCATGAGAAAAGCAGAGAAATGTTAGGATTAACTTCTAGACAGTGAGAACGACACAGGGTGGATGCACCGTGCATCTCTAAAAGCTAACTTTGTGGAAGTCAGGCAGGGTACAAACCAAGGAGACTACAACATGGCTGCTAAGGTCTCATCAGTTGAGGTCCCCATCCCTAATCTTTTTCTGAGCTCTTACCATCTGTGTTTACTCCATCAGTCCTTTTCCGTTGCTATAGATGAGGCAATGAAGGGAAAAAAAATTCATTTGCTCACTAAATTAAGAATGGTAGACATGACAGAAATAACTAGAAACAGCTCATTTGTCTGCTTTCTCAGTGGATGCCAGTTTCTCTTCATGTCACATTGTACCCACAAAAAACTCAAGAGCTTCCGCTGTTTGGAGTCCAAAGGGATGTCTTATGCTGAGGTACATCAGAAGAAAGGAAATATTGGTGCTGTCATGGGTAGAAGGTGATGCTAAGCTGGTCTCTATATGCCCAAAAATGCACTATCTGCGTCAGCATCCAAATAGCATTCAGCATTTTCAACTTACTAAAGCAAGAAAACAGACACCTGACAAACATTTTATTCAGTGTACTTGGTATCATTTAGAGAAGTGCATCCTTCTCAAAAAAATTATCATTCTCCTGTCATACGTGAACACACCTTCTACAGACACGGCTCCTTGCTCCGCACAATTGGTCCCCCAGAGCAGATAGTTAATAGTGCAGGCTGTATGGAAACTTATTCTGAGCAGAGCTCTGTGCGCAGCACCAGCTATTTCCTCTATTTTGTATTCTACAGCTGGATTTATATCTATTGGTACTGGTTTTCCAAGACCAGACTTCTTAATATTGCTACTTTAATTCTCAAGTAGGCATTGCAATATTTAAAGGAAGCTTTTATTGTACAGCAGAGGAAATGTTCACACTTGATTCCAGTTAGTGTTGGACAGTATAGCACAAAATGCCAGCTGGATAAGCTGCTAAAAGATAGCCAGGATATTTACTTTATCTGATATTGGTCTTTACATTAGCTCAACAGAGGGCTAGCAAAATCATCTGAATCTATGTCATTCTGCTTAATATTTCATCGTTTTCTGCAAAGAATTCAGAATAAAGTCGAAATATTTCCTGGGCTCTGTGGCTTTATGACCAATTAATAGAAAGGCTATAGGAATCTCTATTAAAAGGCTGACAGTTATTTTTTTGTCACAGCATTGGCTTATCTCCAAAGCATTTAACCTAGGCAGGAAAAAAATCAGATAAAAAAGGCCAGTTATGTTTTGGAAAATTTGATCTCTGTGAAACTATGACTAATTCTGAAATCTTGAGTAAAACCTATGTGTAAATGTGATTATTTCCACTACAGTCTTTTCATCTGTGGCCACAAAGGTAAATGAATTTATCAATTAAATACTATGTTTATAAAACTTTGTTCTCTTGCAGGATAAAATGTGACAGAGTAACAGAAAAGGTATCATGAACTTGTCTTGCAAACTGCTGGAAAGTACAACTGTTAATCTCTACAAATATGTCGTATGCATTGAAAGGCAGAAGCTGACCCCCAAAATAAGACAAGGAGAATACATAATGATAAGAATAATAAAGGGCACTGAAAGGATATCTGACCAAAATATTTAAGAGCTGACATGCTGACTGCAATAGAGCTGCCACAAAAATGAACAGGTACCTGTAACTACGTAGAGCTTTTTTTTCTCCACAGAACTGGGGAGTAGGACAAAATCAGAGAACCTGAAAATTTTTGACACGATTGAGGGAACACCACATTTTTGGCAAAATGTGCAAAGGAAATGGTCTACAGCAGGGATAACTAATGTTTTCAAAGATGACTGGATTCCCTTTTTCATCATGAACTATCCAGATGTAAGTTTAGAGGTTTATATTTTCTCGCAAGTTCTGGCATGTGTAGCTTCATTGATTTACAACATTGTCACTCTTGGTGTCTGCCCTTCCTCTGCATCAGAAATTTATCACAGCAGTGTTGGTGGACTCAAACTGTGTTGGCTTTTCAGCTGCTGTATCTTGCAGTAAATACATTCACCTGAGCCATGCTCTTTGTCAGTTTTAGCTAGTGCTGTGCACAGTGAACTATAACAGAAGTAAATGTGTTGCCTTAAAACTCATTCCTCAGCATTTTCTGCTGTTTCACTGTTGCGTGCGCTAAGCATTAGCACATTTGATTTTCCTGCTACAACTAAGGGGCACAGTGGCAGGTCATGGCAACATCGTAAAGTCTGCAACACTGCACAGCACCTCAGTAAAATCCCTCTTGTGAGATGGGGCCAGAGGTCCAGATATCTTATGAAAAGCTGTGTATGTTCACACCTGTATTTCAAACTGTCCTTCATTTTTAGACCCTTTGTTTTTTTCCACTAGTTCTTGGCATTTCAAATCTAACCATGAGAAATTATTTGCGATCTCATTTTTTTTTTGGCTAAAGGAAAGATATCTTATTATTTCTACCTATTAATCCTGTTAAAATTTATTCATGTATATTTCTGCTGCAGCAGTTGACCACAACAAAGATTTTAGAATATGATCTTTTATTGATTTTTGCTGATAAATAAGCTGAAACTGAATTCAGCATGATCTGCTGATATTTGTGTTCACTCAAAAACACTTACAGCTGTAAAATATGTAAAATATGAATTGAATCAATTAGTATAAAATCATCACATATAACCTCACATAAAGTGTCTTAAAAAGGAAAAATATTCCTTTTTCTAGTAACAATGCAACTACATTTTAACAGCCTAATGTTCTAGATGTTGCATTTATTATATATTTTCTCATCTTTTCAACTTCCTTCTTTTTTAGTTCTATAACTCAAAATTTTTGATTACAGGTCCTATCTTATATTTAATTGATTATATTTTTTGTGAAAGATTTTTTTTACTATATATTTAGAAAAGGTGTTAGCTGTTTCAATTTATTTTCTGACCTCAACTAATGAAATCCTCCTTAACCTGAAGAGTCTTCTTCCTTCTGTTTCCTTTTCTTTCCCACTATATATAGAAAATCTATTCCTGTTCCACTCAATCCTTTCAGTTAGAGAATCATAGTAGTGGTGATATTATTCTCTTTCTATTCCTCTGTGTATCAGGTTTTCTGTATTTTCTGACTTGGCTAGTTTTGCCCTCTACAAAATTTGTGGCAAAATAATTGAAATGGCTCACATCTTTCCCATTTTATTCCTGTGTTTACTTACGATCCAAGAATTACACACTTTTGAAACCTTCTCAAGATACAGATCTTGTCTTGTCACCTAAACACTGGCATATTTATGAACTAAAAAGATATGAAACCCATTTCTGCTGCCTCAAATTATTGTAAATTAATTCATTGGGATCCTAGAAAAATCCAGGGCAATATCTTTCTCAACTCTACCAAGTCGTCCTTTAGAATATGGAAGGGGGAAAGGTAAAGAGTAGGAGTGTATGGCATTCCTAGTTAGAGGCTACTTTTCTAATTTAAACCACTTTTTGAAACAATGGGCAGATCTGCATTCTTGCTTTGATGAGTAAGAAATTCTGGCCTACTGTAACAATTAAATAACAAAGCACACTGCTGGATGAAGAGTTGAACCGTAAAAGAAAACTGAAAATTAGAGCTGACAGTAATACATTAAACAATAAAACTACAGGTGACTGATCACACATAAAAGCCAATTAATTAAAAACAAATTGCATATAACATTTAAGTTTTGTAATACATTTTCAATATGGTTCAATGGCTTTCTTAGATCAAGCATTAGGTAGCTTTTTATTATCTTGAATTTCTCTTCCAGGGAAAGCGAAAAGACTGACAACATTTTAGCATGTTAGTAATTTATATGGGTAACTGTAAGTATGATTTTATTTCATATTATTTGCTCCAGTAATCTAAATAACAACAGACCACAATGATTTGCTCGTGTAGCAGTACTGTACATTGCAAGGTAAGACAAAAGGCAAGATAAATTAAGTAGTTGAATCTCATAATGAAGAAAATCAATTTCTACTGCCTGATAAATCAAAGCAAATTCAAAGTCAATAGGATGATTCAAAATTTATGCCAGAATAAAGCAGAATCTTGTTTTCTTCTTTTTCTCAAATACCAGCTGAAGCATAGGGCATTTCAAGGAGTTTAATGACTAACTGGATTTAATGGCACTTGACTGCAGTTCATACCTTCAGCTTCTCTCACTAGTTATCAATCCCCAGGAAATTATCAGTCCTTCAGTCATGACTGTTTGTGTAATGAACTTCTTTGAACAGTTTGAGCAGATTTTAAACACAAGAAATGATATCTTAATGAAAAGTATTTGAGTCTATAAAACATTTTTCTTCTCCTGGTATATCAGGTTTGCATAGCCAGGTTTCGGCAGCAGGGATCTACAGAGGTGGTTTCTGTGAGAAGCTGCTGGCAGCCAATCCCAGGTGGCTTTAAAATGGATGTGCCTCTGTCCAAGGCTGGGCCAATCAGAAATGATAAGTTCTCTGTGATAACATATTGAAGAAGAAGGGAAGAAAAGTTATTGAGCAGATTTAATTGTGGCCAGAGAAGAGTGGGGTGAGAATGTGTGAGAGGAACAATTCTGCAGACACCAAGGTCAGTAAAGAAAGAGGGGGAGGAGGTGCTCTGGGAGTCAGATCTGAGATTCCCCTACAGCCCATGGTGAAGCCCATGGAGGACCACAGGAATGCAGAGAGGCCCATGCCAGAGCAGGTAGATGCTTGGGAGAAGGCTGTAAATAAAATTTGTGCTGGAGCAGGTTTCCCAGTAGGAATGGTGACCCCATGGTTAGCCCATGCCAGAGTAGCCTGTCCTTGAAAGACTGCACTCTGTGAAAGAGTGACCCAGATTGGAGAAGTTTGTGGAGAACTGTTACTTGTGGGATGAACTGACACTGGAGAAGTTAATGGAGAACTATCTCCCATGTAGCAACCCCATACTGGAGCAGAGGAAGGACTCCTCTCCCTGAGGAGCAGGAGAAACAACCTGCGATGAACTGACCATAAGTCCCATTCCCTGTCCCCCTGCACTTCTTGGGGGAGGAGGTAGAGCTGGGAAGGAAAGAGGGTGGGGGGGAAGGTGTTTTTAAGGTCTTACTTTGCTTCTGCTTATTTTGCTCTGATTTTATTAGCAATAAATTCAATTGTTTTGTTTTGTTTTGTTTTGTTTTGTTTTGTTTTGTTTTGTTTTGTTTTGCCCAAGACAGTATTTGATGACTGATCTCTCCTGGTTCTTACCTCAGCTAATGAACCCTTTGTTATATATTCTCTCCCCTGTTCAGTGGTGCAGGGGAGTGATAGAGTGGCTTTGATGGATGCCTGGCACCCAGACAGGGTGAACCCACTATGATTGTGAATATGTTCAGTGAAAGAACTTGAAGTTTCAATTGCCAAAAATGGCACCAAAAATACTACAGAAACACATCCACACTCCAGGCAGGCTGGCACTTGTCTTTGTGTTTCCACTCTGCTCATAGTTCCTCAAATTTGTATATCCCTCTGCCGCAATTAAAACTGTGGCAATAGTAAAGATCAATTCACAGAGGGATCTTATGAGGCCAAAAATAGACACAAAACTGTTGTACTCGTACAGGTATGCTGAAGACCCTAAATGAAATCCAAAAAAACACAGACCATGTTTCCCAGTTTCCTTTGACAGGACATGTTTCCTCCTTTGCACACCCCAAATATCAATTAACTCAAACCAAGAAGAGTTAGCTACAAGACATTTATTGATTGCTTTTCTTCAGCTTTCGTATCAGTGCTGTCAGGTATTAAACAGCAAGAATAATTTAGAGTGAGCCCTTCCCTTTTGTGCCCATTCATTTTCCAAGTCTGGCACAATCCAAAATGCAAAGAATTTTGTTGCTAGCCTTGCAGTGAACTCCTGATTATTCTAGGGCTTCTAACATTTACACATGACTACGTGTTCATAATCTTGCAGCCATGTAACAGTGCCTGATAGGAGTGTCTCTATTTCATCACATCACTGATCTCTGCAGATTCACAGCAAGATGACTCTGTCCTGCAGTAAATCTTTAGGTGTATTTCCACTGCATGAACACTGTTCCCATTTTCCTTACCTTGGCTTTACTGCCGAACCCTGGTAGCTTGTCACTGTGGACAAGGTGACCTTTTATTGAGAGTATACTTGGGAAAGTTTTGTCTCCTCATGGTTACAATGGTTTGTCATCCTTAGAATCATAACTTCAGAGTCCCTTTCTCCTGTGCCTGGCTATGACATAAGGTGGTATCAAATAACCTCCTAGGTCCACCCAAAGCCATGCTCCCTCAGCTACTGCAAAAAGACTAGCTCTGTCCTGGCTAAAACTAGGATAATTCTATGCATAGTAAATAACATTTTTAAATATAATACCCCCAATAATTCCTGAATGGCAAATAACTATGCAAAAATTCCGTTTTTTACTGGACATCACCCATGTAATTCCACCTTACTTCCTGCAGTGGGATTTTTACCATATGTTCTTGATTCTCCTTTCTTCACAGTTCTGAAATAATAAAAAAGGTTTCATTCACCAGATAAACTAAATAATTGGGAATAGGTTTTAAATGACAAGTATGCTAATAACTTAGAAGGGGTAGATAAAATCAGCATTATTGAGTCCAATGTATAAAAATAGTTGGATGGGATTCAAGAAACAAGGGAACGTTTTAGCTTTATAATTTTTTTCATAAAAGAACAGTCTAGGGAGAGAAAAGTAGATGAGCCATATAGGAAAATCACCAGCATTGTTGTTTTTAGAGATTTTTTGCAAGAGAGATAGCAAGTATTTTCTGGCAGCATTGCTTTTATGAGCCAGTTATGTGTGTCTTCAGGCAACATAACAATGAAATTAATATTAGCAGGGTAGTGTAGGGGTTGCTTACATTTATCCAGAAAGAACATTGATTGTTTTCACTCTGCATCTACTATGTAAGTATCACTTGAATGAACAAGAAAGAATAAGCAATGGAGAACATCAGTATTAAAACCTACTTTAAAATAACCTTATCTTAATTAAGAAAAGAATAAAAAAAATCAGAAATAAATTTTATCTAGTCAGAGACAAATATCTAACTGAAAAGAGGCCTGAGTTGATCAGAATTTGGAGGCTGCTCCATGGGGCACAGTCTGCACTATTGTATTGATTTGTATTGTGTCAAGGGTAAAGCCTGTTGGTCCTGATCTGAAAGAGCTCTCCTCATACCCATGTTCCCAAGGATTGGAAACATGGGATTTTTTAGTCCCTTACTTCTAATCTTAGATCTGGACATTTTCTTTGACTGCAGTTTAATACTGTGCAAGAGACAAGGTTTTATTGCCTTTGAAAACACCACATGCACCAATATTTAGGCTGCTGGACTGGAACTTTGGAGATGAGAAACTTCTGCTCTGCTGCGCAGGCTCAATTCAGAGCATCTGTTTTCCTGGGTATTCTATTTGAACTGCAAATCTTTGGGGCAAGGAGTGTTTCACAACATTTATGTAGATATCAATTAGTTGTTCTAAGGGGCCTCTGGGCTTAATGGGGATGTCTGTGTAAGTAAATTAATAAAAGGAATACCGTTAGATGTGCATTATCCCAAGTTATAGTTGTGCAACTTAAAGCAGAGCTTTAGTGATTGTGCTTTGGTTTAGGTCTTACAAGCTTGCATAAATTGACTAAAGGTAATGGAACTCATAAGCATTTAGGTTCTTCTTCAGAATTGCCTCTGATTTGCCTCAAAATCTACAAAAACCTGTCAAGTCATTACTTATGTAGCAATGGATTGTATTTTTTTAACATATCTACTCTTTAAATAGATATGCATTTGTGAAGGCCCTAGGGTTTTTATGAAATATACTCATGTATAATGCATGGAGAGTACATTCATTTATTGGGTCAGTATTCTTTTGCTTTTCCTCTTTAAGGCTTTAGACATTAATTTTAAAGTTTCTCTTGTAATTATTAATTTATGTATATTAGGGACTATTCTTAACCACTGTCTTTACAAATGGTTACTGTCTGTAAAACATGTTCATAAGAGGGGACTCCACACTGACAAAGTACATTGCAAATAATATTCCATTTAAGAGAGTCCCAGGGACCTGAGCTTGGACTACTCCTTTGCTGCACAGACAAAGATGAGTAAAACAAATTTCCTGATTTCAGAAGTGCATGTAGTTCTTGTCAGACTACAGCTCTGTGGACAGCAAGGCCGCACTTGTTATCTCCAAACATCGCCTGCTGAGTTTTAGCTGACCTTTCTGCAGAATATCTGAGAAACAGCATGTACAGGTTCCAGGCACCCTGTCCACTGCACTGTAACTTGACAAATCACAACCCAGTTGCAGCAAGACAGCAACTTGGCATGCTTTATCACCCTGAGAGACATGAGCCTCTCTGTAGGTCTTGATGTATTCCAACCACCAGAAATACTTAAGCCAGCTGTTTGCTATGATATGAGCAAGAACATGATCAATAATGAAAACTGACAATTTGCAGTCTTTTTTCAATGAATAAATGTAGAATTTTAAAGAAACCCAATCTGCCACTTCTCTACATCTAACTTTTACTACTGGGAATAGTAGGACTACTTGCAGCTGAGGAAATAACACATTCTGCAACAGAACTAATATGCAAAAACTGAATGTGGAATTATGCAGAAGAACCAGAATAAGTGAGATATTTCAGAGCTGAAAGCATTAACTTCATTCATGTTTCAAGACTGAGCTAGATCTTTTCTTCTGCAATGTGAATGCCTTGTGAATAACCTAAGAATACTTGTTACAGAATGAGAAAGATTACACTACACAACTTATAATAAAACCCCAATTTGTTTATTGAGACTTGCTTTGTTTCCCTCCAATCTTCTTTCTAATATATATACTTTCTAATATATAAACTTCTTTATATAGTGACACTTCTCTGTCACCTCATTTTGTGTCTGACAGGCACTTCAATTTCCTTTTCCTAGCCTTAAACAACCCCTAAATTATCATGACAACTCATCATCACCAGTTTTTTGTTAATTGTTGTTGGTCAAGGGCAAGGGTTATTTATACAGAACAGAGTTAAGATAACAAAGAGGTCTCTTTGCAGTCTGAAGGCAGTGGGTTACTAAGCTTGTTCTGAATTTTCAGAGGTAAATAAGTGAAAGTTCAATCTAAAAGACCTAAAGTTTAATGAACTTTTTTCATTCCAAGGAATGAAAAGGGAGCTCATAGGATAGTTGCAATCTATTCAGGGTGGCCACAAATAATACAAATGCTTTCTTTTGTTTGAGTTTCTATGACTATTAAAGTGTAGAGAATTTTATATCATTGTTGGTTGAAAAAAAAAAAAAAAATAGGTCAGACCTAGTTAAATATCCTGAAACTAAAAATTTGTTTTCATTCCTCTGGGAGAAGGACCTCAATAAATTATCTGAATTTCTACCTCATCCAGGCCTGTCTAGCCATACTTTGGCTGCATTGCAGATGCACCCACAATCACTGTTCTCTTCTGCAAACTGGAACATGGGATTCCTCATGCCTGACACATACACTGTCTTTGATTCATGCTCCACTTGCTTTACCTAATGATACTTAGAGCGGATGCGAGCTTACCAGCTGAATTGTAGAGAAATTAGCTGACAGGAAACTTGACCTACTGTCACTACAGGAAACTGCTGAGGGCAGAAAGAGCTTAACCAGAATGGAATACATTATCTTTTGACAGCTCTTCAGACTTCAGTCTCCAAAAAAAAATTACTGCTATTAAAGATGGAAAATTAAGGTAGCTTTTAGTTTTGATCATGAATTTTGAAAAAAAAAAAAAAAAAAAAAAGGACTGAAATATCAAAGCAATGTTTACCATGGGGCATCTACATTTCCCTTATGAATGAATCACACTTATGCCCATAAATACTTCAGAGACCTGCCATAACCTAGGGATATACCAAGTCTTCCTCTCTGATTTTCAGTTAGTAATGTCCTTCACCTCATTTTGTCTCAACAGTCAGCATGCTGGCAGTATATTGTGTATTTTGGGACTACAGGTGTCAGACGGTGGTGATGGAAAGTATACCATTCAGAGGGGCTCACCACCAAAAAAAGGGGTATGCCATTCAGAGGCCCTCAGCAGAGGCTGGCTATGTAATCAGGGGCAGATACAGGCTGTACTTTGTTGTTGAGAGCTGAAATGGGATGCGTGAGAATGTGTGTGGAGTCTATGCTGTACCTATTTGAATAACAGCTAAGAAGTGTGAAAAAAAAAAAAAATCAAGACAATGCATTTAAATGTGAGTTCCACTTGAATTTACAAGAACTTTAGTTTCTGCCTGGAAGGCGCGTTGATCTGATACCAAAGAAACAAATCTGTCCCGGAGGTGAATTGGGTCTTGAAACAGAATTAACATCTCAGATATAAATCTTAACAATATATATCATATCCACAATAAGAATGCTCTGAAATTCTCCCAAACAAAGCAGAATTGAGTATATCAAAAAGCAAAATTAAATCATAATACCAGCTTGAAATAAGTTTAAAACATTCTCAATGCTACAAGAATTGGTAATATACCTGAAGCACAGCCCAAAATGAGCAAGTAGGGGTGAAAGCCTTCCTTGATACCTACTGATTTCAATGAATATTTGGAAAACCTTCAAAGTAAGCTAAGTGTAATTATGGCCTAGTAATGAATCTGCTTACATAGAAATCTATCAAAGAACTAGGCAATTTTCAAATTGGTGCAGCCTATAACAACTTTCCAAGTTTAAGTTCATAAAACATTTAAAATTTAAAAGTGTCTCCACATCTGATTTTTTAATTAAAAATTGTGCACTTGTCTTCATCCCTATACTGTAATGATTATAAATAGGTGTACCCCATAGCATAAAAATGAATTTGGATACTTTGGAACTTTTTTAATAGTAGCGATAAATGAGAACTATCCTGTAGTATTGCACTACGTCTAAATTCCTTTTTGTTGTTATGGCTTAGAAGTGTTCTTTTCATGTGATGTCTTGAGATAAAAATTTTTACTCTTTTTTTTTTTCTTATTATATTACGCAAATATATAATAACATAATGTAAGGAAAATATAAGCTAAATCTCAGGAGATCATTCATGACAAGGATTGTCAGAGATCTTCAGAACATTCCGTGCTTAAAAGTGGCAGAAGTCCATTAAAAATTTATATGAGACAAATGTCTAGGAAATACTTTAAAACAAAAAATAATGAATTGGCAAAGCAACAAACTCAAATGTGACTTAGCTAGTGCTCCTCTCTCCAGATATCTGCAATTCTATGCAAGGGGTCACTGTACAGCTGAAGAGCACCCTTGTTATTTTTTTCTAATTTCTCAGTCTGGTCAGTAAACAAACCTAGTGTGCAGTCTGTCTAGTCAAAGGATTGGAAATTTACCATGATTTTCAGATTTGCATTGTCCTCTCTACTGCATTAGGCCTCTTTTGATATAAATATATAAATGTCCCCATTTCAGTCATGTTACTGACCAATTATAAGGATTTTAATATATGTTGCTATCAGGAAAATACGGACTTTTCCATCCCTGAAAAAATTTCAAGTTCAGTATGGATTTGAAAATATGGATAAGACGATACTTCAAAATATGAGGTGAGAAGGAAGATGAGGAGGACTTAGAAAGTTTTCCATGGTAGGAAAGAGTCCAACCTGACAGATGGGGTGACCAGCCTAAATTCTCAACTATGAAATTTCATTATCGCTTTCTTACATGCACCAAATTCAGTGTTACTACAGATAATAGATTTATTCACTGCCTTTATAAATCCATCCACACTTCTACATTCAAGCTTACTATCTTCTCTGATTGCACATTCAAAGACTGAGAACACGCTCTCTGAAGAAATAATTCATTTAACTTCAACTGTGGTTACTTACTTTTTCTTTTCCCCTGGTGGTCCATAATTCTTATTTTTATCTTTTTAAATACCTTTGTAGTCTTTTAGAAAATTCAGATCTAAGGAAAAATTAGAAGGTCTTCCAGATAGAGATGTTTTCTTTGACAAAATGCTTAATATTGACTTTGGTTCTACTGGTATTCAACTTCAAGCCTTAAGGCCTTTCAACACTAATTATTGTATATGTTTCTGTTTTCTTTAGATAAGATAAATCAAAGAACTGACACAATTTCAAACTGAGAGATATAAATGAAGTGTATATACTGGCCAGCTAAAGTGAGCTATTAGAAATCTGACATTATAGGCCTTCCACTCCATTAAAAAAAATCCAGAAAATTAATTACTTTAAATCTTTTTCCTTTGTGTGTAATCATGGCAGTAGAATGCACTCAGAGACACAATTAAAAAATGATCACAATTTTATATCCAACATAAAACCCAATATATGGAGCTCCTCTACTTAATTTTTTCTGTTGTTAGCAGATCTTTTATGTTTAAAGCTTGCATATAAGTTGAGATGCTTTCATTTCTCTGAGTTTTCAAATATTTAATTACTTGCATATCA
Organism: Melanocharis versteri; assembly: GCA_013397845.1. Classification (NCBI taxonomy): domain Eukaryota; kingdom Metazoa; phylum Chordata; class Aves; order Passeriformes; family Melanocharitidae; genus Melanocharis; species Melanocharis versteri. The sequence continues at coordinate 460,915 of VZTG01003997.1, forward strand.
GAACTTTTCAACATATTTCTAAAGTGTCCTTCCTTCAGGTTATGTGTGTGGAGTTTTTTTTGTTTTTTGTTTCAGATCCAATTATACTTTAGCCAATGAAAACACTGTCTTCTCTGTCAGAAATCTCCAAATATTTTTTCATACAGGGTTATCCACCACTTTTTTCACCTGGGAAAAAGCTGTAGTGATCACTAGTGCAGCAGGTTCACTGTTCTCTCACTGATCTGACCTCTCATGCATACATTCATTAAGGTTTTCTGAAATCTCTTGCTGGGATCTAGGTGAGAGACTGCCATTCTTTATCAAGACTGTTGCTGCAAGATCCAGAACATACCCATCATACTTCAAGCCACAAAGAGATGTTCCGGGTGCTTACACAGGTGAGAAGTGTAGCCTCAAAGCTGAACATTGCTAGTGCCAGTTCCTCCTTTTGCAACATAAATCTTCTCTGTGAACGCTAAGTCATGGTACTGGCCTACCTCTATATGGCAATGACTGCCAGTGTACAGATAAGAAAGGTAGATGGGAAAATGAAGATGCTTGGACAAGATTAGATTTTAAAAATGGAGAATCAACCCCCCTAAAGGAAAAGTGGAAATTGCCATGATTTAGACTTCAACAAAATATTTAAAAATAAAACTCACTAGACAAAGGAACTGCAGAAAATACTTGGAACAAAGATGTAATACCACAGACTTCAAAGAGAGTAGAAAATTAAGGCAACATGATAGTCAGCTTGGATTAAGGGAAATACAATGCAATCATACACATATGGAAATAAACACTAATACTTTTTTGGAATGGATTTTAGCAAAGAATAAATGTTCATGTTAATCCACTGTCTAATTTTACAGAATATAAAAGACAGATGGATGAAAAGTTGGCAATGAATATTACATTATACATTTTTTTGAATACTGCTATTCTGTAGGAATAGTCCAATACAAGTGTGGATACTAAAAAGAAAGATATCTCAGACATACTCTCCCTATAGGGCTCTTCTTACTGCACTGCAGATATGTTGTTGTATTATGAGTATCAGACTATCACTCCCATGTAGTCATTTTGCAAGTTCCAAGGAAAACAGCACACTTCAGAGAGCTTAAATTACTAAATTGCACAAAAAAGAACGAAAGCTTTAAGCAATGAGCCTAATCTGAAATGTCTGCAACACCATTATAGTGCCAGGAATTTCAGTGAAGCCCTGCTACACCTGTTGTTTCTCTGCCAACTCTATGTTTCTTAGCTAACAGAAGGATAAGGCAGCAGACGAAAACAGTTGCAAACAATGGGATGGCATTCAGAAGAACCAGTTTTAATTCCAAGTGCTCTTACTAATTTCCTATCTTATTCAGGCAAAGTACATAATCCTTCTGAGATCCTGTACTGTGCTCATAATGGTGCTTTCGTGAATTCTTTGTAACAGAAAATATGCTTTGCTATGTTTATATATCTAGAGTACTATATTCATGGTATTATCTAGAATAGTACATTCGCAGCATGACTGCTATGAAATTAAAGCTTAGTGACAGAGGAAGCAATTATGGTTTAGCAATTAGGACAGGCAGGGAAAGTGGAGTAAATTAAGACGGCAAAACAGGGAGAGAATATAAGAAATGGATTGTTGCTAATGAGAATGATAGCCATGGATAAAACTTCATTGTGTTCTAAGGTCTTAATTGCAGGAATTCTCTGAACACACAGGAAAACAGACTTGCACTGAGTGTGTCCTGTATGACCAACAGGTGTCTTCCAAATTTATAAGACGCATCACAACATTGATTACATTCCACTAATAAAAGAAGAAGGTGTCTCATACTACTGTTAGGAAGGCAACCACAATGGTTAAAATATCTTTTTCAGACTTTGCATTTATTTATGACGGATCAAGAAAAATATTTTTTTGCTGAAGTTTTTTTCCAAAGCCACCTGAGAGATTCAGATGCCCCAGTCTCTGTTAAAATTAAGTCTACTAGGCAGCTTTGAAAGTCAGAACTTAGTAGCAAAAACAAAGACCTGCCAATGGACAAAGACACTAGCAAGTATGAGCCATATGTTGTCTCTGCAGGACACCTTAAGATTAATCAGGCATCTTGGTTTCTATTATATTATATCAAAGGAAAAAAAGTTTACCCTTTGTATTGTTTCTAAGAAGGAGGATTCATTAAATTCAGATGAGCTCTATCTGGAGACCATTACAATCATTGGGATTATTCAAGCTGAAACTGCTTTTATGTAGCAGCTTTTTTGCTCCAGAGCTCGCTGTCTCTCTCTAACCCATGAAGTACAGAATACTAAGGTGCAGAGGGTTTGAAGGCATCTCTGCAGAATACTAGTACAGAACAAAATGTATGTCCATATATAGACATAATCTTGTTCTATATATTTATTCAAAATGAGTGTAGTCAAGGAAAAATATTTTTTGCAAAACCCAATTACAAAATCTAATCTGGAATGCTCATTTTCATTCAAATAACACAAGATGAATTGAAATATTGGGTTTTCTTATGTGATTCAACTGGGCAGGAAAGAATCTTCCCCCACCCTCTTGCAAAATTCTGATCTTGAGAGCCAGAATATCTTAAATGCATACAAAGGTAATAAAAGCAGGATATACAACCATTCTTTTAACTTTAGGGACCAGTCTTTATACACAGCTAGATATTGCAAAGGTAAGATCAGGTAAACATTTTGTTTACAATTATTAATATGAAAACTCTTACAAAACGCTTCTACAATGTATGTCAAATACTACAGTTTTACTGATCCCTTATTGCAATAATTGGGAATTCCCTGCTTCTCCAGCTATCATTCGCAGGTTCTCTACATTTAAGTTTCACAATTAATGATATACACACAAGTAGATAAGATTAGGAAGATGATTTGCCTCTGGGCAGGCTATTCCATAATTGTTTATTATGTGTTCTCATTCCCTGAAGCAGCTGGTATTGACTGCTGACAGAAATAGCACATTGGATTAGCAGATCAGTGGTTTGACCTGTAATGGCAATTTCAATTGTCCTTTGCTGCCATGAGCACAAAAGTTTAATCAAAATGGATGTAAACTAGCTCAGACATTTGAAAATTGAGGCACATTATACAAACTGCATAGAGAAAAAAAAATATTCTAAAGCAATTTAGGCAAATGTCATCTTCAAAGTAAAGATAAGAACAATTAAAACTCTACATTTTCTGAATCATCTCTTGCAGGGAAAACTTGACCTACTACCCATCCTGCTCCTCCATGAACTTTGTCAATTCTTGCCTGCATACTGCCATCTTTCATTCCTCCCACAAGAAAATGACTTCTGGTGACCTGGAGAAATCATAGGAGCTATGTTTTTGCAGGAGGATGAGTGAGATGGAAACAGCATGGAAATGTTTGCGACAAATAGGTCTTCTGGAGATCATGAGCATATTTCTTCTCATCTAGGAAGGTCCATTAACACTGAAGCACGATATTTGGAAGAACAGTCAAGGCATAACAGACTTGTGACTACTGCAATAAAAGTATTAGAGTATGTCAGGATGACTGCAAAACCAAGTAACTTTGGCAGATTTAAATCCTTCTACACATTGGCCTAAGCTTTTATGAGGAATAGGTTTTATTTAAGTGTATAAGATGTAAATGGAGCATGGTGTCATTCCATCACTCAACACATTTTTTAAATTTGTTTGTACACTATTAATACAGACATGTTACAGTTAAAACAAAACCCTAAAAAGGACACCACCTGTAAAAGAAATTAAGATAAAAACCTTGCATATTTTATCCAAACTAAGAGTGCTGGGTTTATTCTCTTAGTTATGGTCAGTTCTATAAAGCAATCCAACAGAGCACTCAGACTTCCTTAAGCACAGATGTACTGAGACCATAAGAAGTCTCAAAGTCATGCAGTACTCCATAAACAAGTTGAAGAATACACTTAACTCTGTATTAATTGTGTACTTAACTGCTGAAAATCTTACAGCTCTCCCCAGTGTTTCCCCTTTAGTTTCTGGTTCTTAGTTAACTTTCATGAACCTGACACACTGCCTCTTCAGCATCAGTTCAGGTATACTTTTTTTCCTGTGTGCTTGATTTCCAGCAGTATCATTTCAAGTGTTGAACTTCATATTAATATGTTCCTGTCTTTATAAAATTTTACTGTGGAGACAAAAGAAGAAATGTAGGTGTTGTATTTGCTGGATATCTTTGTCTCATTTTCTAGAATTAAATGTTTCATTCTGTTGACCTTAGAGCTTAATCACATTCTCATTATTTTCAAGGAGATTGTTTCTGTGATATGCAGGAGGTGAAGAAGGAGGTCTTTGTCTTTATAGCACTACACACTTCTTACAGTACTTCCTTCAGAAAATGAACTTCATACTTAATAATACCAATATAGTTTAGGACAATTTAGTTGAGGTGGGAGAGAAACAAAATTTGCTCTTAAAATTGAACATCTGAATTTTGCTCATGGGAAAACAGATAATTTTGTTTTATGCTGTGTGAACATGTGCAAAGCAGATGTTTAATTTCTAGCTTCCTCCAATAACTCCAGAGGTGATAGGGGCCTAAACCAGGTGTGCTTGAATGGTATCTGAAGATGAGAATAGGAGATAAAATTGCCAGTTGCTAGTCTGGAATCGGTTTTGGTTTGCACATGCTGTTTTACTACATTTGAGTGACTTTTCACTTACAAATTGAGGAAACACTACATTTGTAATGGTGTACAGAAGTGTAGGCCAACAACATCTGAATCTGCCCAGAGAGAGATGTCATGCTGAGTTAAAGCAATGTTTTCCTGCTCTGGAGTGATGGAGCTTGATTTAGACTGGAGTAAAACAAACAGCTAACAACAAAAGATGTCTCATCACATAAAGGGAGAACAAGAGAAGCTGTTGAAGGACCTCCTGTGCTTTAAAAGGCAGTGTTTTGTTTTCAGTGCCACATACAGTTTTCCTACAGTTGGAAAATAAAAATGCTAGCAAAGCTGCCGGAGAGTGCAGAAAGGGGTGGCAAAGTGCAGATAGCAGAGCAATTCAAGGCTACTGGAAGCAGCTTGTGTGGGAAAAGGCTGTAAGTGGTACTTTGCAGGACAGCTGATGAGAGGGAAAGACTCCCTTGTCAAGGAGGACAGATGGTAGATGAGAGGAGAGCAAGAAGCAGCTGACAGAACCAGGTCAAACCAACATGAGTGCAGTTTAAACCAGACATACTGATTAAGCCCGGGAAAGCTTGGGTTAATTTTCCTAGCTTATTAGATCGTCTAAGCTAATGCCTTAATAGCAACCTGCTTGACTTTAAATTCGGCTCTTGTTGTTGTCCATCTAGAATCTGTGGAAGGATTAGATGCTTGAATTCTGCCAGTAGCTAATAAGAAGTACAAATAGAAACATAAAAAAATATAGCTATGGCTACTTTAAAAATCTAGAGTTCCTGGCGAAGTTCTGTTCTGGCAGGGAAGAACAGAACAGAAATTTTCTTTTGTGATTTCATCAACACCATTTTGCAAACCAAGGAGCTGTTTTTTATGCACAGAGCAAAACCATCCTGCAATACACAAGCTTAAACCACACTACTTTTTGAATGTGAAGCAGTTTGAATCTGCATCTGTGTGGCATTGAGAAGTACTACCAATTAGCTAGGATGCAGCATCCCATTGAGGCAACTATTCATTTTCCCAGATACAATTTGATATGCCTGTTTGGACTATTCTGGGAAAGAGCACCTGGTTTTCTATGCTGTCTTAAGTAATTTTAACAGTACATTTCGCTGAAGATAATGTTTTCTTGCATTTTATTGTATCTTATGCTGAAATTAGCAAGTAGTGTGGAACGGCAAGAGTAGAGCCTGACAGCTGTTGCTGGGGCCACAGTGTTTGTACCATCTCTATTACAGGCAGTTTTGCTCTGCAGACCCAGTTAGGTCCTGCAGTCCCAGTGTTTGGTATCAGCTGCGTCCATGACCTGTCCTTCTTGAGTACATCTTCTGCTTCAGCTTCATCTGAAAGGAATTCAGTTCAGTTGCCTCAGGGCTTCTCCATGACATGAGATGTTAGTAGGGACAACCAAGAAATTTGCTTCTAAATCAGGCTCACAATAAGACTTAAAATGATAACATAAGTCCACCTTTACATACTAGAACACTTCTGGGTTAGTCCTCTGTGTTAGGCTTGTGTTTGCAGATACCTTTCTAGTACCATGAGCAGTACTACCTGATTGGAAAATAAAATAAGTTTGTTTATGTTGTTGAGAAGGCTTGCCTGAAAAAAAGACACTTTTTTACAGTTCTGAATTTTAGCACCAAAAAATGTGGTAACAATCAGTTCCATTAAAAAATACCGCTTCATGAATTCAGTATTCAGGTTTCAGTGACAAAGATGCTACTATAATTTGTGCAATAAAACTGCAATATGCTTGACCTTGACTTCATTTTGAAAGCGAGCAAAACAAGGCTGCCTAGTCCATTAGAGGATTTCCTACAATGATCAGTGAAGTGAATGAGACCCTCTGTGGTGGGTTGACCCTGGCTGGATGCCAGGAAATCACCAAAGCCACTCTATCACTCCCCTCCACCTCTGGACAGCTTTTGCTTTTTTAATTCTCTCCCTTGTTCTTCAATGGGGAGAGTGAGTAGGCAACTGGATGGGTACTTACCTGTTGACTGGGATCAATACTCCACAGGGGGAGGAGGGGAGAAAAGTATATTTTGCCAAAAAATTTAGGCTTTCAAACTGTCCAGTAAAATTAATTCCTTCATACAATCTTTGTACTGCCTAACACTACAGAGGAACAAATACTTATAGGGGATGCAAGAGGCCAATATTCTCACACTAGAACCTGGCCTGAGGAAAATTACACATAGAGCCCCAGTAACTGTTTACTAGTCAGAAAGTAGAAGGAGCTTTGAATACAATGTCAGAAGCAACAGTAGAGAAGGTGTCTCACTGTTTGAGGTGTCTAATTAAAGGGGAAGTTAATTCAAACAGAAAGAAGATAAAATACATAAAAGAGGCACCTGTCTCTGAGCACATTACCATCCAGTGTACGAAGGAGCCCTCCGGGAGCAATCCTGCCTGAACTCAGGAGTGCAGACAACTCCAGAAGGTTTCAAGGAAAGGAGCAACACTACCTTTGACTAAACGCCATGGCAGAAATAAGAGACTGAGGGGTACTATTGCTTTGAATTAAAATACCCAGAATCACTACACAAAATACAGCTATGCATACAGAATTTGAAGGAAAGGATTATTTCTCAGTACTTTGCTTTTACATAAACACAAAGGCCCCAAAAGTAAACAAACAGACAAGAATGAAAGCCAAGAACAGAAGCATCTTGAATACCTACTTTCTAAATGCTGGGAAATTGAGTCAGAGGACAAAATATTTTGAAAATATGGTTTGACTTTGGAGCTCCTCAAGTTACTCTAGGGTGTATTTTAGAGCAAACTCATTGCTACAGATAGAAATTGATTCCTCCCCTGACTCTCCTTGCAGTCTTAGCTGCAGGATCACTTGAGAATGAAAATCCATAATATGTGGATGGGTTTAGAAGCTGCACATAAGAATGCCAACTGAAGTTGTCTTATAGGTGAGGCAATACACATAATTATAGAAAACACCTTGATATTTGAGATTAGACAATATTTTACAAAGTTGCCTGTTCCTCCTAATTTTCCCTGTCTGGAAGATAACGCTTCCCTCCATCCCCACAATCCCCCACCTTAGGTAAGCAACAAGCTGTAAACAATGTGAATTAAGTGCTCAGAAACTGGGACAATTTCCCTTTTTGAACTCATACATACAACAAATGAGGATGGCAAATCTCTTTAGCCCTGCGAAATACTAATTTAACCAGTCAGAAAGATACTGCAGTATGAGTAGATCTGTCTTCTAAATCAAATTTCTGGACTGGGACCACAGTATAGTAAATAGAACTTTGCACTGATCTTCAGGCTGTTTCTAAAAATTTCTGAACAAAACCCCTTTTTAGGGTATTGATTTTGATAAGTCTAGTTCTATAGACATGAAGACCCCTGCCATGTTCATGTTGTTGAGAAGCAGCTTAATGCATTCACCTGTCTCCATATCCTGGTTTGTAACTTTTTGTCTTTTGAAATTCAGTGTGATAATTGGACTTACTTTTGTTAGTTCATCCATTTAATTTAATTTAAACTGAAATCAACCTAATCTAGATTGATCCAAGGTTATTATTATTATAATTTGTTCTCTAAGCTTTTTCTAGTTCAGTATTACCTATCATTTTCAGTAGTATTTATCTTTCTAACAAAATTAAGGATAGTTTTATCCCATAGCAGCCAGGATAAAGGTTGCAAAACCCATTTCAATCTTAAGTTTTCATAGATATTTCTGATTAACTGTGTGGCAACTCATATTATGACTGACATCACTGATATGAAGCATGAGTCAAGCTGGAATTCTTAGGCACTTTTCCACATTCTTCTTATGAGAAGACCCTGATTACCAAATTTATTAATACAAGGTCTGCCCCAAAGTGAAAAAGCAATTGACCCTAACAGGCACTATGAGTAGTAGTCATTCTCCATCTGGAATTTTAAAGAATGAACAGGAAAACAAACAAACAAACAAACAAACAAACAAACAAAACAAACAAACACCCCAAATAAACCAAAAAAATCCCCCCCAAAAACCCCAAAAAAACCCCACAAAAACCAAAAAACAAAAAACAACAAACACGTGCAGCCTGAAGCTTTCATATTATTGTCAGTATTGCATTGCACACACTTTAATGCCAAAATCATACTTGCCATAATATAAGCTGTAGTTGGGAAATAAAAGTAAGAAGTCATAAAATGATTCTGTCCTAGTTTTAGGACCATGTTTGACAC
>VZTG01003997.1:469899-505224 GCA_013397845.1 Melanocharis versteri
AAAAAAAGAACATACTAGATTATGCTCTAAATTGTTCAGTTTCAACTTCTTGTTATTGAAAATAAATAAATAAATATTTTCCTGTGGAAGTGAAAACCTCAAAAGTCTTTTCCTAAAGAGGAAAGGGACTAAGTGATTTTTTGCAGAAAAAACCACCAAAACAATACCACTAGTTTCCACATGACTGCTTTGACAAAAGATTTTGAATTCACTGATAAAAGTGGCAAATTTCGCCCAATTTTTAAGATAGTTACCAATAATATTTTCTTTGAACAACAATATTCTACAATGAACATCTGCAATCATTTGTCAATGCCTCCATAACTCTAAAGGAGTCCCACAGAAGTAGTTTCCATGTGAACAGGACAGTAATGCCTGCTCACAGTCTATGAAATCCAATCTCAATTTTACAGTTATTAAGATTATTAATAAGCTGCAATATCTTATTATACAGCAACAGATGTTGCAATCCAATAATTTTCCTTTCTAGAAAACACAATTTTTAATCCTTTATAAATATGATAAATGTAACCATGTTACAAAGTGTGGCTATTCAATTGTTTCTGAAAGACAACATGATATGCAAAGAGGTTGTAAATCATGGGGTACAATAGAAGGAAAAATAACCCCTGTAGAACACTTTTGGTTGATACTGTGGAAAATTATTCAGGGTTTGAAAGGAATTGGTTCAAGACTAGCAGCACAAACAGCTTTCCAATAAATACAGTTATCTTTCCCTTCTCACATAGCTAAATCTGAAATATTTCAGATAAAAAGTAACACTTTTTTTCTCATAAATTCACAAGACTTGATCTTGTGTGTACAGATCTGGAGGACACAGCTCATGCTGAAGTCAGTACAAATCTATGCAGCTAAAGCAAAGTACCAAAGTCAGTTAAATTTTGCTGTGCTAGACAATAAGAACAAAATCTGCCCTCTAAGCAAAGTTCCCATGTACAAGCACATTTTTCAGCAAGTGTTATGCATCATGGGGACCCATATGGCTTCCAACTTTCTAACAGACATCTGCATTTTTACACAAATGGAGGCATCATGGAAGAATAATTCACAAAGTCTGATTTTGTTAGACAGTTTTGGTTTATGCAATAATTATTATCCCTATTTAGAAAAATTTTTGTGAGATATAGGTCTTGTGAGACTATGCTAGGCTATAAGCAGTTTTTGAAAAACCCAAATAACTTATTTAGGAAACCTGCAAATGAGGGGTTTTATCAATGAAGGAAAACCAGGGCATCTTTTCAAGAGCAAAGTTACACAAGTATTTCTGGGCAGACTGTGCTTATAATAGATCACAAATGACCAACAGTAACACAGTTTGATCTAAAATCGTATGGAGAGTACTCGGCAATATCGCACCCTTTCCCAATAGTGACCACTGAGAAAATTCTGGTAGCCTTGAGTAAAGCCATGGTTCTACTGGTGCTTTAAATTCCATTTGTTTCATAAGTGGTTAGATATAATAAGGAAATAGGTAGTAAAGTTATGTCAAAGAAAGGGGATACATATATATATATATACACACACACATAAGGACAGACAGTCATGCCTATGTACATGTACATAAACACCTGCTTTTGAAGGCATCAACAAATCTCCACCAACGCAGGACATTTACTGATCAACTTAGTTTAATCTGCTATAAGGAGCAGAAATCAGATGTATGTATTAATTGACTGAAACACAGCAAAACAGAAATGAATTCAAAATATAAAATACAAAAATCTGATGTCATGTGAACCTGAATTTACTGCCTCATCAAACACTTGTAACATTTCCAGATGACTGCTGCAGAAGAATAAAAGAAAAAAGCTTTCCTTCTTTTCAGTACATCCGTGCTATAGAGGACTTCAGATCATTATTTACAACCCTGATTCAGAATGTGATTTTTAAACTGATGTTTCAAACTCCATTGCTTTTTGCTTTTTAATTTTCTCACAAAATATGTTGTGACCTGGAAGGAAGCCATAGAAAGTTGTACTTAGGAGCCAATGAACTGACAAGAGAGGACAAATTATGTTTATGGATTCCCACAGGGCTATGAATAAAATGGTTCATCACCCACACAGATTTCTTCTACTTAGAGATTTAAAGTACATCATTCTCAAAGGGCATACAGATACAGACAATCACCAAATCCCATGGGAATAAATGCAAATCATAATCCCGATATATGAGCTGTCAGGGACCATTGGAGACTGTGTTTCAATCATCTTGGCAGTTATAGTACATTGAATCAATATAGCACATGGCATTATTACTCAGGCATGTGCGTTACCATTCAGTAAAACAACAAAATGGCAAGGAAAGATACTAGAAGGTAGTGATAACTCTGGATATTGCAGACTGCTAAAATTCCAATTATCTGAAAATTAGAAAAGGATTTTTTTTTCCTTTTAAGTGAATTATCACATTTACAAAAAGAACTGCAACATTAGCTCCCAATATTCCTAACCACATACAAAAAATTTACATAAATATAGATAATAGTTTTCTTTCTGTAATACTAACCTAAGACATATAATCTTATTCACAGTAATGTTAATTAAAATTCATGAGCAACATAAAACAACTTATAAATATGACTATATTTTTAGAAGATATTTAACCACCCTGGGCAAAAACCCTGCAACAATCCAATAACAAACAACCCTATATAAACCTGTCATATAAAGACTGTAGTTCCACATCTTGCCATGAATTGGTAAATAGACCTGAAAAGACTTTGGCAAGAATTTGTTATTAAATACTTTGAAAAAGACAGGAATTCTTTCAATACATCTGGGATTGTGAATCTTATTTAAAAACACGCAAAAAAACCTACTTCACACAAATTATATTAGCTCTTCTATTGATTATTTTAGTATGATTACAGATTTCTCCTTATTTTACATCCGTACTGTGCACCCTGAGTGAATTAACAATCTTGATCTTTAAGTTGTACTGTAATTTATATCAGTGGAACAGGACAGTGTCTCTATTGGTGAAGCTGCTGTTCGCAATCATGAAATGTGTGTGCGTGTCTATCATAAATGGTTTTTTTTTCTGTATCTCATTTTGCTGTCTAAAGCATTCTAGAAGACCTCTGTCTTCATCTAGGGTTTCAGATTATATTCAATGTGCTATAAATATGAGTCAATGTGATTCCCATGCGCTATTTTACCACGGCTAGTCGAGTCACAGGTCACAATTAGTCAACCTTAAAAATTGCAAATAACTGTTAGATGATTCTACTCTACATAGCAAGATGTCATTTCTTGTTTAGATGTTTTTTTTCTTGAATTCCCATGTGAGGCTTTTCTCACTAAGACTTTTTTTCTCCCTATGCTCTGTTAGGTAAACAGGTATTCAAAAACTCACAGAAATATTCCTCCTTGCAGGATTATGCTAATAGTATGTGCCCCTTCAAAGATACACATCACATACAACAGAATGTTCTTAAAAACTTAAAATGCTTCAATGCTAGTCTTTGGTGCAGTTATGTTTCTAAAATTACATATGGTCTTCAGAGTTTCAATAACCGGAATTCCAGAATTTTAGGCAAAAAAACATAAGTGTTTAAAGTCTTTAACTTCAAACTACTTCATAAATGCCACATGCACACGCACGGTAGAACTAGAAATTACCAGAAAAGATGCAGGTAGTAGCTGTACTCAATTTAAAGGAAATAGATTTCAGCACATATTCAAGTTTAGATCTACAATTAGATTAATAAGATTTTTACATTGCATCATTGAACTGTCTTCACAAACCAGCACTTGCTTCCTCTACCCTTAATATTCAGTAACTCTAGAAGTGGATACTGAGGTTTTTCAACTTGGCTGCACAAGACTGTCATAACAGAAGATCCTAAGATCAGCCAGAAAGAAAGGACCTATACAGTGTACTAAATTATCCATAACATTTTGAAGCAGGGAAGAAAAAACCGAAAGGAGTAAAGGTAACACAGTAATTTGATTCCTTCAAATACAGTCGACAGCATGGACATGAGCAGTTTAAAAACTCTTCCAAAAAGCATCCTATGAGACAACAAACACTTGCTTCTATTTCCTAGGCAGATATTTTGTATGTGACTGCATGTTATTTTGGTGATCTGGCAACTATTAAACTGATGGGGAAATTTAAATTTAGGGCAGCTTTGGCAGTGCTTCATCATGTTCCTAGTAGAAGCTTCCCGTGCACACAAGAAAACTCTGTGGTGATGAGGAACCACAGAGACAGTTCTCTCTAGGCTCTGTTCTCATCGCCTTCTCATATTTAAATCTTAAAATGCAGTAGAGTAGCGATCATCAAGTCAACCTTCTCCTGAAGTTCTTTAATATCAGTAAAATGCAGAAGTTTGCTTTTGCTGACTAAGATTCAACTGCTAAAACTTTGGACTGGCTGCAACACATGAAAAATAGCTTTGTTCGAGATACATTTTTAAGTTTATATATTTTTTTAATGTTTTCACTTTATTTTAGGGAATTCTTCTCACATCTGTGAGCAATAGGATGTTTTGAATGGTAAAATATAGTCCTTATACGGCTGAAAGTGCAAGAAGAGCAGGAAACCAGTGCTATTTTTTTTAAATGGACAAATGCATATGTACTTATGATGAGGATACACATTGTAAGAAGGACACTGTGATACTTGATTGGCCTTGATACCTAATAGCTCAGTACATAATTAAATAAGTGCACAAAATTATTATACTATGTCAAATTAACAAACTCCATCGCCTAAGTTGCTTCCATGTTTATTTCGGCTGTAGGTATATATATACACATCTGAAGCCGGACTATATGTCTGAGAACTGTTTTCAAAGCATGTCCTAATTAAGTCTCACAAAACCTTGCCATTGGATCTTGCTAAATCGCTGTCATATTTACCACTGAATTTTGTTAATTTGGTCACTTTTAAAAGAAAGTATACTATTGTTTTCCTCTCAAAAATGAGGTGCATCACTTCACTCACGGCACTGAGTCATAGTTTGCATAGCTGAAATTGTATTTTTTAACTCTCATTTCTCTTCAGCTGGAAATCATGTCATAAATCTGCCTGGAAACAAGGTCACTTCAGCACTTCTTCCTCAGTTATCAGAAAGAAATGGCATTATATATTGTAAAAAAATAAATTTAAAAAAAGCATTCAATGGTAAAATAAAAGTTACTTTCTTTTCTTGGTAGAAGATGAACACAAGGAGAACACAAGACAGGTAGAATTTTGCTTGTAGGAAAGATTGTCTCTCAATAAAACTGCTTTTCAGCCATATTTTATATCCTAATATGCCTTACTTGAATATTTATAACATGAATTAGTCTCCATCTAGGAGTCAGCTACTTGCATTTCTCTTGTATTTTGATTTTTCATGCATTCATTTATTTGTACTCATGTCTGGAAGTACTCTGTGACACTTTTTGTCAGTGTTAAGTGGTTTGCCTTATCTATACACAGCACAATGAGCCTCATTGAAGGGGGCTGTAGAGTTAAGTTTTGTCCTTGACAGCACAGGTGGAATTCTCATCAGTGGATTCTTTAACTGTACATAGCACAAAAGTGATTGAAAGGCCATATCTTTTTCAAGAAATACGTGTAATCCTGTTGTCGCAAATCTCTGTGCTTCCTTACACTATGTTTCCACCCATATCTTGTCACCACAGCTTGTCTGTTCATGGTTAGAATTAGTGTGTGGGGCATTTTGGTAAACAAAGTATATTGAAGAAAACCTGTTTATTGTATCCGTTTGACCAAAAAATTAATCTCAGTCATATTTTTGTTTGAAAAAAGCACAAACATTTTTATTTTTCTATTAACTCTTAAATAAAAATAGCACTTAGTCTATACATATTGTAGATACATTTACAATATTTATTGGACTATGTTTTAAAGTTTTTCCTGAAACCTTAGTTTTCACAATTAGGTCTTCCAAAAAAAATTACCATTTTGATGAAATTCTTGAAAAAAAGATTTTAGACAAAGGGATTTTCTTATCATAAACCACCACAAAATTATTGCACACTGAAAAAAAGTATGGAAAAATTCAGGGCTTTTGAAGCTTTCATGCCCTTTCAACTGATGTCTCTGATCTGGATTTTAAAATTAATAAGTAATTTACAGAAAAGTTTATTTAAGTGGTGTGTAAATTTACAAAATAATGAAAATTGATTTGAAAATAAAGCTGTCTGCCATCAAGCCCTATAGGAAAAAAATATTTAAAGAATCCAGTGGTTTGAAGAGACCTGTAGATGGCATAAAAACACTGACAAGAATTAAAGATGCTGCTCTAGAAGCTAGGAAGGAGTTATTTACATATGGTTCTTGGAGATATAAGTGAAAGTAAGAATGACAGCAAGTCATTCAGAGTGTTCCTGCCTTTCTGACACCATTAGAAAATAATGACACAGAGATGTAGTTCTATGCATATGGCAGTGAGAGAGGATGTTCAGTAAGCAATAAATTCTGTGGAAAATTCTGTGCATATTAAAAGAAATATAATTCCCATGCATAAAAATTTAAGTTTTTCTTACCCACTTGGATAATAATTTAAACATGAAGCATAACAACAGAAGCAGATCTCCTTTCCTGTGAGCTACAGTGAGAAAGCCACAAACTGTGGCTTATTTGATATTTATCTGGTCCTACATGCTCTGAAAGACACTAGGCATTTGCATTTCTAACACCACAGTTGTAGTGCATTTGGAAGTCTTCTCCAGGCCCTACTTTATTGCCAGATTTACTGCTGAGTGCATGAAAAGGAGCCAGGAAGCACTGAATTCCAGGTCATTCACATGTCAGGGTTTCTTACAGTAAGGCTTCTAAGTCTGAAGCAACGGTAGCCTTATTCCAAGGCAATATTCAGTAATGAATTAGTCAACATACAACGTTAAAAATTGGAGTTTCTGACCTAATTTTCACTGGGCAATCAGGCAGAAAATAGTCATGTAGGCTAAATGCTATCTGGTTCTGTGAAACATTTCAGTCTTGTCAAAGAAGCTTATTTTCCTGAAATATAGTTTTACCACAAATTTCCCAAACCTCTAGAACCCTCAGCTTTTTTATGTATTGATGGTTAAAATAATTTCAAAATTATAGCAAATACATCATGTATTCATCAAAAAAAAAAAAAAAAAACCAACAAATTCCCCCCCTGATACAACACAGTGCTGAGTTTTCCAAACCTTTTTTCTTCTCTTCCATTTCACCTTCAGCAGCAGCAAGAAGGTGAAAACAAGCTGAGTAAGACTGACAATACTAGAGAACATGTTTCAGGCTTTTGGAGGTGTGCAGATGGTGATCAGGATGATGAGAATCTATATAAAATGAATTGAGCACCTCAGTTCATTGACAGTAACTCTACCATCACAAATGAATCTTTAGAACTCTCCGAGAAGAGTATGATTCATAAGGTAAGATTGACACAGGCTGTAAGTCTTTATCAGTGACTATTCTATCTGCTTTCTTTTAGATCTGTGACTCACAAAAGCCTAGAAGATTTGAGATGAAAGAGGTTAGCTCAACAAATCAGTACATTTCTTCTGCTCCAGTGCAGGATCAGCTGTATCTCAAAAGTGCTTGTAGATATTTGTTTAACATCTCTATAATAATGTCTAAAAGAGAGGGATTCCCAGTCCCTTAGCCAATCTGTTACAGGGCTAGTCTGCCTTTGCCATTAAAAAGCTATTATTAATGTCAGGTCTAAATCTCTTCTGTTGCAGTTTAAGCCCATCATGACTTTTCCCAGAAGACGTGAGGAAGAGTTTATTCTCTTCTCTATTTCAGTAGCTTTTTGTTGTTGAAATCTCTTACTAAGGTGTATTAGGTTTGCATGGTCAGGTTTTGGTAGTGGTGAGGGCTATGGAGGTGGCTTTTGTCAGAAGCTGCTGGAACCTTCCTCTGTGTCCAGCAGAGGCAATGCCAACCACCTCCAAGAGAGATGTGCCACTGGTCAAGGCTGAGCCAAACAGAAATGGTGGTAACATCTCTGTGATAACATATTTAAGAGGAAAGAAAACCAAAATGTGGTTGTCCAGCTGTAATTGCTGCCAGAGAAAAGTGGGGTGAGAATATGTGAGAGGGACAACACTGCAGGCACCAAGGTCAGTGCAGAAAGGGGCAGGAGGTGCTCCAGGCACTGGAGCTGAGATTCCCCTGCAGTCTGTGGTGCAGCCCATGGTGAGGCAGCTGTGCCCCTGCAGCCCACGGAGGCCAATGGAGATGCAGGGATCCACCTGCAGGCCATGGAAGAGACCCACACCTGAGCAGGTGTATGTCTGAGAGGAGACTGTGACCCTGCAGGAGGCCTGTGCTGGAGCAGGGTCCTGGCAGGGACCTGCTGACCTGTGGAAAGAGGAGGTCACTGTTGAGCAGGTTTTCCTGGTAGGACTTGTGACCCTGTGGTGGCTCATGATGGAGCAGGCTGTGCCTGAAGGACTGCACCCTGTGGAAAAGTGGCCCGTATTGCAGCAGTTTGTGGAGAACCATTGCCTGTGCGATGGACTCACGTTGGAGCAGGGGAAGGACCCTTTTCCCTGAGCAGCGGCAGAAACAATTGACCATAACCCCCATTCCCTGTCTCCCTTTGCTGCTGTGTGGGAGGAGGTAGAGCTGGGAAGGAGGAAGGGGGGGGGGTAAGGTGTTTTCAAGGTCTTATTTTACTTGTCATTATTCTAATCTGATTTTGGTGATACTAAATTCAAGTAATATCTCTATTTCTAATCTGTTTTGCCCATGGTGGTATTTAGTGATTGATCTATCTCTGCCCATATATCAATTAATCAACCCTTCATTATATTTTCTCTCCCTTGTCCAGCTGTGGAGGGGAGTGATAGGGTTTGGTGGATACCTGGAATCCAGAGAGGATCATCCCACTATACCTTGTACAGCCCTTTATGTCCTTTCCTTTACCTTAACCACACAGCCATTACAAACTTCTATAATACTGTATGCTATATAGCTATTACTATTTTGTACATTTGTTAGAGACAGAATCTCTTCATGTGCTAGTTTATAAGAGGACAGCAATCCAAGTTGGTCTCGGCACATTTTAAGAGCAAACTAAACTGCTAAAACATCTAATTACTGGAGAGTGTTAGCCTACAATACTATAGCTGCAAAATTATACAGAGGAACTAAGTTTTGAGGTCATATCCAGGCAGACAGCTGCAAACATCTGTGCATCTGCTCTGCTTATGCTCAGAGGTGGCTGGAAGCTGTTCAACCATGCTGCTATGGCTCGTGATCTGGGGCTCTGACTCAGCACGGAGTGCTGCCTTCATTGCACCACTCCGGGTTACAAACAGCTTGCGTCAGCTTGTCTTGGAGCAGGGATAACAGAGCTGCACGGCCATCTGCGCCTGTGCGCAAAGATATATAGAGATGTTTTGGGGCAGTCTCTACATCTTTATGAGCTGCAGTCAGTGGAATGAACCTCAGTCTTCCCTGGGGCCACGAGATGCTGTTTTAATGCAAATAGCCAAGCGTGCAAGAGATATTATAATACAAATAGCCATAACCATCCTCCTAGGTAGCTTATGCTCAGGTACATACTTTTAGATAGGTTTTGCTTACACCTTGTGTATGATACAGCTGTATGTACAGTAATGTACCCACACTGAAGGTAGGAGGGAGACAGCTGAGTCAGACACAGCACTATTTACATTCAAGTTATGCGTTTTCAGATAGTGTCATAGGAATGACTCATTAATGTAAATGAATATGGAATTAGGACTCTATTATGATGAAAGGAAAAAACACCTTAAAAAGAAAACTGACTTTGATCCTTATCCTTTATATTGTTATGTCAATGAGCATCAGTGCAGAGTAAAACAAAAGACATAAATTTTTACTTTTAAAAAAGCTTTTGATACATTGTTATTATCAAGTTATTGAGAGATGCCTCAGCCCAAATTAAGGTGCGAATGAGAACATATGTTGAAGTCAATAGTACGGATTTTATTAAACAGTAAATGTGAGAGAAAAAGAGATAGAAGGAAATAGCCACCTGCTGTGATGGCTTGTCTTATGGCAAGTTCCTTCTGTGGCCTTAACAGTGTTTAAGGCAACTGTTATCTTTAAGTCTCTCCCATACTTTAAATGTACTCTTCATTACACAATTTATAATAATTTGTGATTAATAACTTCTAATGTTCAAGAACTGATATGGCACATTTTATGAAGGTAGGATTTCTGCTAAATTCAGACTTATACAATGTCCTGAAATCCAAAAACACTGGGAAGAGCAGTGCAGCTTATATAAGTATGATACTGTGGTGGGATAACCCTGACTGGATGCCAGGTGCCGCCCCATATTAATTCTATCTAACTGGAATAGGGAGAGAAATTGGGATAAAGGACAGGGAGAGAGTGCTCATCAATTACTGTCAAAAACAAAACAGACTTGATTTGGGGAAAATAATTTAATATATTGTCAATCAAAATCAGAGCAGAATAATGAGAAGTAAAACAAATATTAAAAATACCTTACCACCTCCCTCCTTCCTAGCTCTACCTCTTCCCACCCATCAGTGCAGGGAGACGAGGGGAATAGGGTTATGATCAGTTCATCACACGTTGTTCCTGCAGCTGCTTAGGGAAAGGAGTCCATGTCCTGGTCCAGAATGAGGTCCTTGCCACGGGAGGCAGTTCTCCACCAACTTGTCCGGTGTAAATCCTTCCCACTTCATAAACTGATCCAGCATGGGTCCCTCACCACGGGGTGCAGTCTTTCAGGCACAGCCTTCTCCATTGTCTGTAGGTGGATCTCTGCATCCCCATGGTCCTCTAGGAGAGGGCACAGCTGCTTCACCATGGTCTGCACCACGGGCTGCAGAGGAATCTCAGCTCTGGCACCTGAAGCACCTCCTCTCCCTCCTTCTGCACTGACCTTGGTGTGTGCAGAAGTTGTTTCTCTCACATATTCTCATCCTGCTTTTCTCTGAGCACAATTACATCTGAACGATGACTTTTTATTTCCTTTATAAATACGTTATCACAGAGGTACTACTACCTTCTCTAATTGGTGCAGCCTTGGCCAGTGGTGGGTCAGTCCTGGAGCCAGCTGGCATTGGATCTGTCAGACATGGAGGAAGTTTCTGGAAACCCCTCGCAGAAGCCACCCCTGTAGCCACCACTACCAAAACCTGGCCACATATATCCAATACAGATACAGACAAAAAGCTTGTCAAAATTTGGCAATATTCATGGGTCCCATGACCTCTTCTGTAGTGAGACGTGTTCTCTCTCTCTCTAAATGTGATGCTGTTTCACCAGGAGAAGCATCTTCAGAAAACGTGCTTTAATTTTCCTGTTTCTCATTCTTTTGGCACTAGATGGCACTGCAATATGCAACCAATGTAATCATACCAATTAATTTTGATTTAAACGGTAGAAAATCTTCATTAATCAGTTTGGTTACTAGAGCTGTGTGATTAAAAGGCTTACTAACCCTCTTGCTCAATTTCAGTTTTCCAATCAAGCAGCTGTCATAGTACAAGGGACTACTTTAGTCTTTTTGTTATCAGTATTCAAAGTGCAGTCCAACATTACCATCAGTTTTGTTCACCTCTTTCAGTTTCACTAGCCTTTATCTAAAAACACTTGCTCACTGATCAAGAAGGGGGAAAATGTCAGATATAGGAATTATAGATCTAGTCTTCTTGCTGTGGAACCCCAGTCCACAGCCATAATGAGCAAGTACCTTGAAGTTATAAATGATCCTCACTCACCATCTTCCAGCTCATGTGCTGTTCTGCTCATGGTTTTGAAGCACTGTAGAAGGGCCTGGGCTGATCATCGAGGGAAAGGAACAGCACAGGCCTCTAAATCTGAGCAAAGATAATACTATTTTCTTTACCACTCTCTGATTATTTTACATCCCTAGTAGTTGCCCAAAACAACGGAGATTTCTTCAGCATATCTTATAGGTTCTTCCCTGATTCCCTTGCACCCACTCTTCATGAAAGAGTAGCCAAGTATTATGTAAGAATCGTTATTATGCAGGAAAAAAGGAGCACAAGAAGAATTTCTGAATGTTGACAGCGACATTTCGATTACTTCTTTTAATGGCTCCAGTGAATTATATAAGGTGCCATTGTTGTTTAGACCAATGGCTGGATGACTGTCCCTATGCATCATGCATAAGATCAAAATTTCTTCAGAAAAACAATGTAATAGTCCTGAGAGATCAGAATCATATCAGTATATTTAACATGAAGTCTGCTGAAATATGACACAGAGGAATCACAGAATTGTGGAATCATTTAAATTGGAAAAAACAATTAAGATCGTGTCCAAGAATTAACACAGCACTGCTAAGTCTGCCACTAATCCATCTCCATAATTGTCATGTATATATGTCTTTTAAACACTTCCAGAGATGTTGGCTCCACCACTTACATGGGCAGCCTGTTCCAATGGTGGAAACGGGACTTGCAAAGCCAATCTGTGAATGGCTTTAAGGACATCAACAGTGTTTCCAATCAGAAATAATTATTTTAGCTGAAAAAAAAAAAAAAGCTTTGATGCAGAGTCAGAAAATCTATGCTGCAAAGAAGACCTGAAAAGGTGTTAAACAGCTGCCAATTTCGTGTGAGGTAGGCTGAAAATTGCTAACTTCTGATGGTGGCATAAGAAAGACTTACAGGCTTCTACTCCTAAATAAAGTTTTACAAAGGTCAAGGATAATTTACCTTCTTGATTATGGCCAAGCTTTGAATATGTTTCTAAGAATAAGTCCTCTGGGGTATAAAAAATATTGTAGAGGAGCTATTCAAAACACCATCTATTTTTGAAATTTAAACCATTGATATTAGGGCTTAAAACCTAAATTTAATTTTAACATGCTGGTATAACTAATTTCTTAATAATTGCAGACTATGACAGGAGAGAAGTATAAAGTTTCCTTACAGAACAGATGCCCATAGACAAGATTTATGACCTGTCATTTTGGGGTGGGGTTTTTTGTTTCTGTTTTTGGGTTTTTTCCTTTTTCCAGTTTGCTTCAATGGAGCTTACAGATTTTCACCAAAACAAGTTTCTCACATACCAGATGCTTGTAAATCCAAAGCAGGTGTGCATGTGTGTTGACTTGATTTATGCCTCTGTGAAATATGTGGGCAGCAGAGGGGAAAGTAAGATGCTGCAGAAAAAAACCAAAATCACCTCCCACTGGCCCCATGTAGAAACACAAGCCCTACTCTTTTCTATGTCTTTCCAGTTATGAAAATAAATTAAAATAAGACATCTTTCTCTAAGACAAATGAGAAATATTGCTGTGATTCCATTGATTTTTTGTACTCATTTCTTACACTGAACTTTTCCTCCTATTAAAAATTTACTGTTGTATATCACTTTGTAAATCTGTGTACATAGCTGGTAAGAAAGAAAAAGTTATTCATCTCTACTCAGGAGGGGTCTTTTCTGAAATCCAGTCACTCACAACATTTCTGCATAAAGAGATGTCAAATAATTTTAACCTATCTTTAACACTTCAGATTACAAAAAACAGAGCATGAATGTTTGAATGCTAGACGAAGTGGAGTTCTGTATAGTTCCTGCAGTAGTGCCTGAAGACCTTTATAATAATGGTTTTTGAAAATAAAATTTCACAAAAGTTCCTAAGACCATATTACTACCCGTATTTTTCTGAATTACGGAAGATTTTTAAAAAAGGCAGCCCCCTCCAAAAATAAAAACCCAAAACCACAAAAAAACACCTAAATTCCTAAATACTTAAAGCAGCTTATGTAACAATATATTATATTTATTTCTGTATTTTACACGTAAGAAAACCTTTAGTATTATATTTAAAAATATTTAATAATTTAAAAATTTATGTGTAACTATTAGATGATATATTTTAACAGTGCAAGAGGAGCTGCTATGTGTGAGATCAAATTTCGTTTTAGGTAGGTTGAAATTATACGATGGAAACTGGCACACACCAATCTCCTGTTAGTGTGGCTGTCCATTACTTGGTGTTATGCCAATGCTGGGTGTGCCAGTCCCATCAGAACCCACAGCCTTCCCTCACAGTAGACACAGCACAACAAAAAGACGCTGCTTTTGTATGGCTCGCATGGCTGCCTCTTGCCCAG
The DNA here is from genome assembly GCA_013397845.1 of Melanocharis versteri. NCBI lineage: Eukaryota > Metazoa > Chordata > Aves > Passeriformes > Melanocharitidae > Melanocharis > Melanocharis versteri. The sequence continues at coordinate 483,993 of VZTG01003997.1, forward strand.
GGGCTGCACTTGACCTTGGCCTTGTTGAACCCTATAATATTCCTGCTGGCCCGTTCCTACAGCCTGTCTCGGTCCCTTCGACTGGCAGCATTGTCCTTGAGAGTATTACCTGGGCATTCCCCCACAGTTTGGAGTCATCTGCAAACTAAAACAGACTGTTCTTAATCACCTCCTTCAGTCTACTGAAAAAAAAATAAATTATATTTAATAATTTAAAAATTATTAAAATATTTAATAATTAAAATTTAATAGTTTAAATTATTAAAAGGACCAGTCCCAGAACAGACTTATGTGGTATTCTGCTTGATACCAGTTAGAATACACCTTACCAAGTACACCCCTCCACACCTGATCATGCACCCTTTTTTTGTACCTGTCCATAGCATCCTAACTGAGATACAGGAATACAGTGGCAGATCATGTCAAAAACTTTGCTGAAGTCCAAATAAAAATTTTTCTCTGACCCACATATTTCATCATTTGATCACAGAAGGGAATCGGGCTGGTCAGACATGATTTACACTTCCGTAAATTCAAGGTTTCTGCTTCCAGTCGTCTCCTACGTGTACCCAAAAATGAGGTCCATGAGGACTTGCTCCAGCCTTGATGTCAGGCAACCATGCGTTGATTGTTTTCTTTCTTTTAGAAGGTGGGTGTGGCATTTAACTTTCTCCAGTTGTTGGTACTCTCTCCTGAACTCCACAATAACCTTCCAAAGATGATAGAAAGCAGCTTTGATATGATGTTGGCCGTCTTTTTCAGCACCTTGAATGGAGCCTGTTGGGTCCCAAGGATTTGTGTGAATCAAACCACTCAGCAGAGTGAGTACCTTCCATTGTTCAACCTCCCTTCCACATAAGTATGCAAGATGTAACGTATGCAAGGTGAGTCTTTGGGATGTGGGGGATGTAGGAGAGGGGTTTTTTTGGAGGGGGAAATAAGCATGGGCTGTTTGATTGCTTGCTGTTTCACTTTTTTTTTTCCTTTTTTTTATTAACCAGTATCTCGAGGACTTACATCCTGTTGCACTAACAAAGGCTACTTGCTTCTCGCATTTGCTATACAAAGGAAACGAAGAAAGAAAAAGAGGACATAAAATTAGAACAACAAAAAAAAACAAAACAGGAAAAGGAACACATAACAAAAGGAGAAAGAAGTAGAAGAGTAAACATATGTCAAGCTATTTTGCAAGAGCATAGTGGGAGAAGATCATAGAGCTGCAGTCATCCACCAGGCTTTGATAAAAGGAGAGACTAGAAAAAAATGGAGAGGTCGAAAACTGACTGATAGTAAGGCACAATCACTTCAGCCGTACTGAGTCTAATAATTCCATCCTGCCGTGCCATTTGAAGATGGCTGACAACAACAGCGGTAGCTGTCAATCTGTTCGCTGGCTCAGAGGTTTGAATCTTTTTTCTTTTCTCAGAACGTAGAGATAAAGAACCACAAAAGACACATAAAACAAAATGAGCAACCACCAGGCTTGGGTACAATCAAGTGATAAAAAGTCAAACTTCCTGGAAAAATTTGCAGTCGCATTAAGAAAAGAATGCAGGAGACAGAAATATAGACTAAAAATAATAAGGATGAAGGCTCTTCTTAGGACATGCAGGTATGTCAACTCCAGGATTGACAGCAGGCCTAATCAGAGCTGTTCAGCATTTAACAGACACCTGGGCACGTGTATATATAGATGTATAAAATTACCTTACATGCCCCCAGTATTAGACTCTTAAGGTGAAAAGGCGCTTCCCCATGGCTCTGTCACCAAAACGTCAACTTGTAGAAGCAGATGTAGAGCTCTGTTCTGGGATATCATTACTATATATCCTTTCTTATATTCATTCCTCTTATCACACAGAAGATGGTCTATGTGTGTCTGTCAGATCTTTAAAGAAATATGTGACTGTATGGTAGAACAATCCTGACAATGAGTGACCAGCTTGGGAAAAAGGAATATAGGTATTCTGATGAACTGGGAATGTGAATCTATGTCCACATTAGCCTGAATGTACTAACATTGTAAAGCTCAAAATGGATGTATTATCTAGGACAAAATGGTTCATTATGTGCCATGAAAAAAAAGGGAAACTACCCAAATTTTTGGCATAAGCACTCTTGCATATAACTTTCCAAACAGAGTAAAATGACTAGTCAATGCATGAGAAAAGAAAGGAGATAAGACTGTTTTAAAAAAAATCTAAATATTAATATTTAAATGGTATATCATCCTTCTAATTCTGGATGAAAGTGTGGATGTAATCTTAGTAAGTAAATCCTTAATTTTAGAACAGACATTTTAATCAGGATCACTTGCATTTAGTTCTTAATAACTTGCCTGCTATTACTTTCTCCATATAATCCTCCCGTTGTACGCTTACTCAAGAGGAACCATTTCTCTTTGTGTTTATAATGACCTGCTTTAATGGAAAAGTTGATTCAAACATAAAACTCCAATACTTCTAGTTGATGCAAATATTAACATTACACCAAGAGTATAAAATCCAGTAAGTGTAACCAATTAACAAGGTGATTTATTTTAAACCTTTTTGTTATATTTTACAATAATGCGTAAGAAAAGAAACACATAGTCTTTTAAATATTATCTTAGAAATTTGTGGAGATTTCTCAGCCAGTACTGTTTAGAAAAAGGCTTTTTTGCATGAAATGGGAGTGTCAAATGTTAAGAATTTATGAAATCTTTAACTACTTTGCTTGCTATCAAAATGGTTGTTCTTGCAGCATTGCATTATATTAGTCTGAACTTGGTTTAAAGCAAGCAGTTCGAGTTTTTCTTTGAAGCTTCATCCAAAGCAAAAGAAGAAAAAAGCTTTGAGAGCTAGGAGTACTAATAGTCTAAGAACATTTATACCTTGATTGCCACTTTCTATCCTGGCAGTCATTTTATTTAATGCCTTTGTCCTTCCCAAGATGTGACTTTGTAATTTCTTTCATAATTGGTCCAAGAGATTGTCTTAAAGTGTTATAAAATAGGAAAAGAATAATTAATATCTAGTGAACTACAGTGGTTCACACCCACTGAAGAGTGTCTAACAGCACTCATTTTGTGAGAAGTCCAGATACAGAAGAAATTATTCAACTATATTTCAAATTTATTCAGCTAAAAGCATCAGGCTGTTACATTTTTTCCATTCATAGGCTTGAGTGTTTTTAATGAAACCAATGCTAATACTCTGCTCATCTCAGCAGTGATTGAGACCTTCTATGGTACAGAATACTGTATGTACAGCTGGTTGCAACTTACTGTTTCTCTTTGTCTTAGTAAGCTACCTCCTGTAAAAGAGACTGAAGTTGGATCAGGTAGTCCCTCTCGTAAAAAACACCTATTGCTCTGAATTCCGTAGGAAAGCTTCTGGGGTGCATCTACAACAGAACATATGATCTTCAAAGAGTGAAAACATATTTCATTCTCATAGTGAGCTCTGTTTACAACCATGTGTTTGCAAGTAAACTAGCCTGATCAGAAATTCTCTAAATCATTAAAAACAGCTGCCAGCCAAACCTGGTTGGTTTTAATTTACTTCCTTACTTCACAATATCTTTTTTACATTTAAGTTCAAGAACATTGCACTTAGACGATTTTGATATTCAAGTAAAACTAATCTTAAACTTTGAAACTAAAACCACATCAAACTGGAAGATGAAATGAGATCAAGTATTTTTAAATTATCAAAAGTAAACTATTTCATTATCCCCTAAAATACTGTTCATTTGATGGATGTTGAACAAATTTTGTTTCTATTCAGATAAGATTTGGAAAAAAAAGCTTTGAAAAAAACCCCTCAGGAATATTAAAAATGCTGATGAGATAGAAAATTTATTAGCTGTGTAGTTGAATCACATGAATACTGCTCTTAATTCACTAAATAAATAGTAGAAAATAAATTGGCAGACCAAATACTTTTCTGATGTAAAATAACAGACACATTCTGTATTTCTGAAAGCTTAGTGCCATATTTGGAACCCACTGATCAGATATTCCTTTTAAACCCACTATCCTAGATGGATTCTTCTATGATTTTAATAAAATCTTTACAACCTTCTGCTTTAAATATATGTTTACTCTTATCATCACACTTGGCACAAATTATGCATTCTTTGATGAGAGGTAAATCACAGGGACTGAGACTGATGAAGTGCTGTGTTATGAACTCTAGGCAATTTTTTCATTAATGTATTACACAATAAGGGAGTAAAGTTTGCAATCACATAGCTGTGTAATATGCTATTGCCATTTACAGTAGTAATCTACAATTTTTGCAAGAAATTTGTAAGGCCTCAGGACTAAGGTTTGTCATTTGCTGTGCCTGAATTATTCTTGACCTGTCTGCAACTTGATTTTACTTGATTTAGCTGTGGCAGCAATTTCTCTTGTTGACCAGATGCCTATAGCTCATTTGTTTTGCTTTTATTTACCTTTGTGTGGTATGATTACTCTTTTATAGAGGCAGCAGGAACCAGAATTTGCTCTCTGTAGAAGATATTTGCATCCTTAACAATGAAGTGTAGAGAAATACTTGGCATAAAAGGTGCTCTCCACTCACAAGGTGAAATACAGGATGTGATACAGAGGTATACCAGAATGGGAAGAGAAAAGATGAGGTGTGGGCTTGCAGTGGGGCACCGTGGCTATAGACAACTTGCCAGTGGTCAGTTGAAAACATGCAGAGCTGGAATGGGGCAAAGCTGGTTGTTTGGGTATCAGGACAAAGAAGTAGGATCAAACATACATAAAAGCTCTAGGCCAAATACATTAAATTTGGATTTAGCATGGACTTGTGGAGCAATGAAATAGAAAAGCAGGTTAGCAAATGTGAAAATAACCTCAAGTGGATGTCAAGGGTGGAAGAAGATGCAACAGAGCTCAACATCATATTTCTCTCCATCAGGTCTCCGGATACTGAAGACTTAGATTAACTTCTCCAAATATGTGGACTCAAGACCTGGTGTTGCCATGACATAATAAAATAGAGACTTCTACCATCAGAGTAAATCTCATGGGTAGACTGTCCAAAACTCTGAAATGAATCTGCCCTCAAGTATTAACAATGCCACGAAGCTGTGGTGATCACTACAAAGCTCTGTCATGTTCCAAGCCCATTTTACCTGCCATCTTCAAACCAGAGAAAGGTGTATTACCTCTAAGAATAGAAATGGAAAATCCAAAGCCCATCAAAGGAAAGAATTGTCTTTATTCATAATTATATCATTGAGAATTAGATAAGAGGTGAAATAAACAACTTGGTAGTGATGTCAGACATGAAGGACTCTAAGGTATATCCCAACATCCTGCAGTCACAAGACTGTTGAAGATGCAATAAAGCCATGTCTGAAATAAGTCACTTCTGTTGGTGGTGAGACAAGCTAAACTATGATTAGTTGTTAAAAGTTCCAAATCTATTTTGAAATTGTGTTAAGTTTTGGCACCTATGCCAGAAAAATGTCAGCCCATTACTTGGTCCTTGTTTTAGAAATTTAAATTTAGGAATGCAGATGACAGATGCCTGTTTACATAGTACAGAGAGATGGACAATTCTTTATGAGTTTAGCCCAGATTTAGATATGGCATGAACTTAATTTGTTTCATTTTGTTATAATTCTGGATTTTAAATACCTCTCAGACAAGATTATTCGTGTCTTTAACAGCCAGCTAAGTGGTCCATGGGACAGGATCCCAAGTTTGTAGTTAACCTGGACTTCAGAAAACAAAGGCATATAGATGAAAGATTTCAATTCAGCAAAAATCCAAGAAGTGACTTACAGGAAGTTTTCTACCTATAGGGAAAAAAATTGGATAGTTATTATGGAAGATGAGGTGTTATTTAATAAAAAAAAAAATACTCTTTTTTTTTTTTGTTTTGTGTATGTTCTAGATTTAAGCAACACTGACTGAAAAAGGAACTGGTAACTTGGCAATTTGTGAAATATTTATGTTTGTAGCAGGCCATCATTATGAGAGGATGAGGTATGTGTGACAACTTCTTCAGAAAAATATCCTTCCCAAGGAAAGTGAGTGTGGTAGAAAGCAAAGAAAGATGGTAAGATGATCTGCCTATCAGATGGAGACTTTTCTCATAATAACTCCAAATCTGGGGAAAATAATCCACACAGTGTCCTGACTTTTTCCTAATTCTCATAGACATTATAAACTGCTTGTTTGATTTGTTGTCATAACCAAGTTAAGCAAATGATTTTTGATCTTCTTAAAATCTATGCCACACGAGCACTATTAGTAATAGGCATTAAAGTAGGCATCTTTTCTGTGAATCTTTAATAGAGAAAAAATCCCTCCAATTAGTCAAAGTATATTTAAAATTGTAGTGGACACCTTTGTTCATTTCTGAATAGCAGTTGGCTCTCTGCGCACTGCAGGTGCCATCTCAGCTCAAAGCTGCCTCTCACATGCTGTCAGGAGCATGCTCATGAGCCAAACAAAGTTAGTTGCCAGCTTGGCACTCAGAAAACAAGTGTGACTCTCTGTTCTCTGTGTTTCTCACAGTGACAGTTGTGCACTGTTGTAGTCACAGGGGTCTGGCATGAGAGGAAAACAACATTTTGGCTGCTAGAGGCCAAAATGCTTTGTGCAAACTAACACTGACACCAGTTGTCAAAAGAAAATATTTTTTCCCTCAATCCAGGTAGAAGCTAACCATGTATGCAAATTCATTTTTTTATCAGTCAGTCTTGTACCAAGCTATGAAACCCAGGTCCTTATACAATTCAAATACTGTAATTTTCTTTCTGGGTTTTGCCGGGCATTTCTTGAATCAGTATTAAGAGCTGATACAAAATAATAATAATGATAATAGCAAAGAAATAACAAATGAGAAGAATGAAAGGAGTAATGTTATGCACATCTAATTGTCACCTCAGTGAGGTAGTGATGACTCAGTAAGTGAGATATACATCACTTGTGGGGTAATGCTGAACACCAGTGCAGATTAATTTTGTAGTGTGCTTGCAAGGTTGTGCTGCCTTTGTATCCATCCCGTGTTATGTAACGCAGTGAAATTTTGTTTTTGATTTGAATGAGATTAAAATGGGATCAAACCCAGGAATTTTTGCACATTTTTGGTAGGAAAAGCATTTGGGGTTTTTTTTCTGTTTTGAGGACCAAAAAATGAGACCATTAAAAAATCCTCAGATTTGAAGTCCAGCCTAGTACTCTACTCTAGAACCAGGTACTTCAGGAACACTCACTTTTTATATTCACAACTACGATTCCACATAAATTTCTGACTCTGAGGACACCCACAGACTGTGCATTTAAATGTTGACATTATTTCATACTTCAGCTCCAAGGACTCAATCTCCTCACCTCAATCCCAGCTCCAAATTTCCTGTGAAGTGTGCTCAACTCCAGAATTTAGGCTGTCACAGATTAATAATTCTCCACACAATAGCTCTGTGCTATGCCAAAAAGGAGTTCAAGATGCATCACAACAAAAGCTGTGATGCCTGTAATGAGAAGAGACTTCAAACTACTTGACTTTATAGAGAATAATTGATGATTTGATGGATGGAGAGGGTTAGAGACATAAGTGATCTTGACTGTCTAGTCTTGTGATGGGACATTCACCAGAGAGCTGGGTTGTGGGGTTTGTTGCCACAAATTTTCAGTTATTTTACTTTAAACAACCTTTGGCCCTTTGTGTTAACCCTATATCAAATTAGTCAAGCAAGATGTGAACATTTACTCATGAGTGCTGTCATCACTAGGCTTTGAAGTCATGATCCTTTTCACAACTTTTATCTAGGCCAGTGACCTTAAATAATTTTAAATAAGCTGTTTCTGGACAACGGGGTGTCAGCAGCTTCTGAAGAGTCAAAGTTTTGGTCTCCTTTCATATAATCTTTCTGCTGGCAAACAGGACTCTTACTAATGACAAAAACTAGCTTATATTTGGGAAGCATCTAGTGCTTGTGTATGAAAAGGCTCCAGTAGCACAATGGTGCTCAACAGTTGCTCTAGAGTGTTCTGGCAGTCCACAACTCTGTGCACATTAGACATTCAAGTAACAGCCTAATACAGCATGCCATAATGAATTTAGTTACCCCCAGCGTTTGTCATATTACTAAGAATTAGCTTAAGCAAGATAAAAGGGTTAAAGAAGATGTTTGCAAAACAGTTACGATAATGCAATAGCAGTTAAAAATATATGATTAAAGTTTATATCTAAAATTTCAGCCATTTAGACTGTCTCTAAGTTTGCAAGGCTATACTGCCAGCTCTGGAAGTCATACCAAGGTGTAAAGTCCTGAATAGTTCTAAATATTTCCTATTCTCATGGTGAAAGAAGACTACTTCATAGAGCATCTCTGACAAGCCCCTACCTTACCCCCCCAAAACCAATAGCATATCATAACTCATTTGTACTTCACAAGACATAGGGAAAAGCAGCCCTGTGATTGGGCAGTGATGCAACACATGGAAGTGAAGGGCATTCTGTTATTTCCTTGCTCCTCTCTCCTCTCCTCTCCTCTCCACTCCTCCTCAAGAACTCTTAAGATTTAATTGTTATCTTCATCAGACTCATCCCAGTGCCTGACCTGAGGCTGTTTTCCTCCACATACAAGCTGCATAGAACATGGCAGTATAACTTTGCAAATTAGATGTCGTGAGAAATATTGATTTACAAGCTTATTTCAATATTTTTGCATGTTTAGCTTCTGGGAAGCTTGACATGAAGACTTAAAAAAAACCCCTGATATGAGAAATGTTGACTGCTTTGCTAGATCTGGGAAAATCTCTCTGGGCCAGAAGGTGTTTTCAACAGAAAGAAGAAAAGGTACCCTCACCTATTCTTTGAGGGTAAATTATCTGTAGGAATAACAGCGAAATAAATTTATTCCATGCTTACTCAGGGGAGGATACTAAGTAGTTACATGTTCTTCATAATCAAATGCCAAAACATTCAACCTTTTTAATAGAAACAGTCCAAGTCAGAGCATTACAAGTGAATACATATTTCCTTCAGAAAACAAACAGAAAAAAAAAATCAAACTTCAAGTGTGAGTTCCAGGAGAAGATGTAGGGTCTGATTCCCCAGAAGACAGCAGCCTTCCCTTAAGGCTATGAGAAAGCACTACATGGCAGGAAATAATAAGATTTAAGAGGCAAGGGTTTCCACAAGATTTATCATTGACTGTGACTCCCCATCAGAGCTCTTGCACTCAAGTATCCCACTCCAAGATATTACACAGGGTGTGCAGTATCTCACTCACAACTATGGTAAAAGTAATCTACAACTTAGAAGCTGCTGCAAAATGTTTGTAACTTCTTTTGTGATTTTATCCCCACGTAGTTGGTGCCATGAGACTGCAAAACCAGGGACTGTGAGCTGTTCTTTAGATTTTTGACATATAGCTTCCAGGACCCCTTTCTTCTTTGATTAATTAAAGAAAAAAAAGAAAAGGACAGAAAGTGAGAAAGTGAGAAAGTAAGAAAGAAAGAGAGACAGAGAGAGAAAGAAAGAGTGAGCGAGCAAATATTAAAGAAACTCAGTTCAGCTAGCAGAGGAACAAATTTGTCTATCCCAAGACACCGCACGATTTCTTTCATGATTACTTCATCTCTCAATGCCATCAAGAGTTCATTTTCATGCCGAAGCAAGAAAAACACAACGCACTCAAGAGTGACTGCACAGAAGGACAGAGATCTGTTATATCCAAAATCTGATAATTTTTTATTCAGGTCTCCAGATTTACAGTGATTTGGACAAAATGGTGACTGATTCTGACAGCAGCTCATTCATCCAAATTGTACTCAGTGTTATGAATCAGTGATTCTCAACCCTGCTAAGCTGGAGAGCTCTAATCAGTAAATTGCCAAAATCTGGAGCTGATTTAAGTCATGACAATTCTCTTTCTTTTCATGTGCATTACTGCTAGAATCTGAGTTTGGAGGCATTATTTATATAATGTTGGTATGCTTAGGTCACAAATTTGTACTGTGAACTTGGAAGTGTGTAATTTTGTTTTCGTGATTTTCTTTAACACCAGCAGGATAAAGTGGTCGCTGATCAGTTACATATGCAAAAGATTTTGTGAGTTCACTACTTCCTGCAGGCAACAGGCTCCTGTATGAGCAAAGCAATGCAGGGAATACAGAGGAAGTTGGTTCTCTAGGGATTTTATCTCTAGTGATCAGGAAAAGGTGTTTTTTTTTCACATCTGAAACTCAAAATTTCATATTCGTGCTTCATGTTGTTACGTGTATGATCTGATCATGAATTCCAAGACCGATTTTTTGCTGCTTGTGTAGGGGATAGAGCTAAGAAAATCTCCCTGAATATGACTACATAACTGGTCATGAGGTCCCATACAGGTCACAAGTTTCAACTCTCTCCCTTTTACTTACAGTATGGCAAAAGATAGCAAGAATTTTAAATATATATTTCATTAGAACATGAAGTCCCATATGCTGCATCTTTCCAAAGGAAATATATCACTGCTCCGTAGAGAAAATAAAAAATAGATAATTTGAAAATTCTCCTGTGTTTTTTTTTAGGAGTAGAGGCTTTTGCCCATCCTTCTTTACAAGTTCTTTATTTATTATCATTCCGCAGTGACTCCTGTAAAGCAGGGAAACCTGTTTTTTTCTCACATCTCAGGCTAGGCTTGGGATCAGCCCTGTACAGTAATCAAGCAACACTGTAAAGGAAACAAACCACTGTGATGTACCATCTTGTACAGTATGAATTGTGAACCTCTATCTTAGAAAATATGTCATTTCTTGTCATTTCTGAAAGCAATATTATCATATCCTGGGATGGACCCAAAGCAGCATGGCCAGCAGGGCAAGGGGGGGATTCTGCCCCTCTGCTCTGCTCTGGTGAGACCTCACCTGCAGTGCTGCATCCAGCTCTGGGGTTCTTAACACAGGAAGGACATGGATCTATTGGGGCAAGTCCTGAGAAGGGACACAGACTTAGGGTGATGGAGCACCCCTCCTAAGAGGACAGGCTTAGAGTATTGGGATTGTTCAGCCTGGAGAAGAAAAGGTTTCGTGGTGACCTAATTATGGCCTTCCAGTACCTGGAGGGAGTCTACAAAAAAGATGGGGAGAGACTGTTTACAAGACCATGTAATGACAGAACAGGTGCGAACGGTTTCAAATTGAGAGAGTAGGTTTAGATTAAATATTAGGAAAATAATCTTTAGAGTGAGGGTGTTGATGCACTGGAACAGGTTGCCCAGAGAAGCTGTGGATGCCTCATGCCTGAAAGTGTTCAAGGCAAGCTGAACAACATCTCTGAACAACATGGTCTAGTGGAAGGTGTCTCTGCCCGAGGGATGTGGGGTTGGCACTAGATGATTTAAGGTCCCTTCCAACCTGAAGTGTTCTATGATTATCCATGACATGAAAAAGCCATTTACATAACAATTCTGCAGGAAAGGATGTAGCTGAAAGTGTTACAATAGCTGAGGTATGGTTGCAGTGTATTCTAAAGCTATGATTTTTTTTTTTTTTTTTACCATGAAACAATATAAAAATTAGGTGGTTAAATTTGGCATTTTAGCTTGGAAATTTAATAGTTCCATTCTATTCCCATGAGTCATCTGAAGTCCCTCTTATGCTTTTAAATACAAGGAGACATTACTGTGATTCTCAGAGCTGAAGTTTTAAAAACAAAATACAAGAAAGAATGTGTAGAAAACAAAATCCATCCCTTTATCCATAGCTTGTTCTTTCTGTTTCAGCATTATGTGTGGCAAGGAACAAAACCAGTCTTGCCAGTGATAGGCAGTGGCGTGGTGTGCCAAAACTTGAAGAAACGAACACTAACAACATTCTTCATTCTGCTCCAGCAGGTGTCAGATACCACAAACCACACCTGAAATCTTTCTATACCGATGTACACATGAGGAGCAAACGAGGAGCTTGACACTTTGGCCCTGTCTCGGGGATTTGAATACATTGCACAAGCAAAACCTGTTCCTGTGGCTGAAATGCCCTGTGGGATGGTTACAGGCTCTTTGGGAGGGGTAGGCAGGGCAGAAGAAGCAGGGAGGTGACATTGTATGTAACAGAAGGGCTGGAATGTGTGGAGCCCACGGTGCAAAATGGCACGATTGAGAGCCTCTGGGTGGGGATTAAGGGACACGCAAATAGTGGGGATGTCATTGTGGGAGTCTACTATAGACCACCTAGACAGGATGGTGACGCTGATGAATTATTCTTTGACAAACTAAGAGACGCCTCTAAATGAACTGCCCCTGTCCTTAAGGGAGATTTTAACTTGCCAGAAATTAATCGGTAGCATCAGAAAACTGACACAAACAGTTCTAGAAGATTCCTAAAACACCTGGATAATAGCTTCATGGTACAGGTAGTAAGGGAGTCAACTAGGAGATGCACTCCTTGATTTGTCTCCTGTTAACAGAGAGTCTCATGAGGGGCATAGTGGTTGGTGGCCATCTTGGCCACAGCAACCACAAAGAAATTGAGTTTAAAATCTCTGCTGACAAGAGGAAAACTGCCACCAAAACTCCAACTCTGTATAAGAGGAGAGCAGACTTCAGGCTGATCAGGGAAATACCGAGTAAAGTCCCTGGCAAAATGTTTTTGAGGGTGGTTGTGATGCCTGGAAGGATACCTGGCCCCTCAGTGCTGGTTATATTTTGAGCACCACTTCCTAAGGGCACGGGGGCAGGCAATTCCAAAATGCCAAAAGTCAAGCAAAAAAGGCAGAAGGCTGGCTTGGCTGAGCAGGCATCTTCTTATATATATAAGGCAAAAAAGGAGGTGTATGCCCAGTAGAAGCAAAGTCAGGTGAAGTGGAAGGAGCACAGAGATACTGCTTGCCCCTATAGGGATAAAATTCATGTAGTCAAAGCTCAATTGGAGCTGCAGCTGGCCAGAACTGTGGGGGACAATAAAAAGAGGGTTCTTTAAATACATTAATGGAAAAATGCAGTGCAGAAATAACATAAACCTGTTACAGGATGGGGATGGTCACTTCACAAATGTGGACTTACACAAGACAGAGATGTTAAATTCTTCCTTTGCTTCTCTTTTCAGCACCAGTGATGGACCAAGATGGTGCCAGTGCCTTGAGCTGGAGGACCACGGCTGTGAGAATGATAAACTCACAGTTGACCGAAATGTTGTGAGGGATCTGCTTTTCCAGCTGGATCCCTGTAAGTTCATAGGGCTGGAATGAGTTCCTCCAAGACCACATAAAGAGTTATCTGATGTCATCATGAGGCCTCTGTCAATGATTTTTGAATGTTCTTGGGAATCTGGAGAAGTGCCAGTTGAGTGGAAGTCCTTTCATCAGAAGATCTGGCAATATTTATTGGAGTTACTAGTCCTTTCAACAGTCTGGTGTTTCTGAGGTCAAGATGCACAGAAAAGCAGTAATAAAAGATGAATTCCTATTGTTGTTGCTTTCAAAATAGAGTTTTGAGTTCTTTTACACATATCTTCTGTGCATTTACCCTTAGTTAAGAAAAAGAAAGTCAGAATATACTGTTTTAAGGAACCTTGACCTAACCTCCAAAAAGACATGCCAAATGTAGGGCTCCTCCCTGCCCCGCCTCCGCTGTCCCTGTGAATTTATTTTAAGTTTTGTATTTAAAAAGAAATAAATTATTTTTTGCAATAATTTTTAGTATCAGTACTTGACAGAAAATTTTGCATGTAAAGGATATTGACATGTAAAAGACAGAACAATTTAAAACAGTGCCACAGAACCAGGCCAATAAACAGTGCCTGTCTGCCTCAAGAATATGAAGATGGAACTTTGCCAAAACACAGAATTAGGTCTTGTTGCTGAGCTTAAGTACCGAACATTGATTGAGCAACAGAAATGGTTTAATAATACTTGACAAAATCCAAAGAAAAGCTAGACGAGCAAGAGCTAGCAGAAGTCATTGTAGCTAATTATTATGGATTTAAATTATTTAGAAAAGACATTGAGTTAAGAAAAATTTAAACAGCTCTCCTTTTTGGTTAGAAATTTTCAAATAAATGTTTTCAAAAAGCTTATAATAACCTATAGTGTATTCACCAGTTTGGTGTAAATTTCATTACTACTGATGAACTTACAAACGTAAAAATTATTTAACAAACTCCAGCGGGTTTGGTATTTCACAGACATATACAGAAAAAGGAAAAAAAAAATCCTAAAACCTTTGTGTTTTGTCTGAATTTCCCTTGAAGTCAAAGAAGTAATTAAGGCCCGACAATCTTTAAGAAAAGAAACTGAATTCAACGGGAACTCAGATGGTTCAAACCCTCTGAAAAAAATCAGGTACTTACCAGTCTGAGTAAATTTTAAAAGAATATTTCAAAAGGAGGTATTCTACTCTTTCCCCACCTCACTGGCTTGCAGACTTTCGATTCTGCCAGGCTCTCTTTTTCTCAAAATGTCAAGTGGCCACATTGCCATAATACTAAGATGTGGAACACCTCTAGCTACTGTTCTGCTGAGCTAGAAAAACATGTCCACAAAATAATCTGGCCAAGAACTTTAGTCTTATGAATTCCTTGGAAGCTAGCCATTTCAAGTTCATTTCTCTGCAGGGTTTCTCTGTAAACAACGCAGAATTCTCTACCTGTATCGATTGCAGAAGAATATACATGTGGATAGGTCTTCATATGTTAAGAGTCAGCAGTACTCATTACTAGGGATGAATATCAGCAAAGTGATGTTATTTTGTTTTCTGGCTTTGTTGATTTAAACATTATTGTCCTGGTTCCAGTCAGGACAGGGTTAATTTTTGCAGTAGCCGGGAGGAGGCATGGGTAGGACACAAAGATTATCCCAAACCACCTCATGGGAGTTTCTTTCAGGGGGAAGGGCTTTCTTCCAGTCAGAGTGGTGTGGCTGTGGTTGGGTTATGAGCTCCGCAGTGAGCATTTTGCATATGAATCACTCTTTGTACATTTTTCTTATTAATATTGTTGTTGTCACTCTTTGTTTTCTTATTTCATTGCTGTTTTCAGTAAATTGTTCTTATCCCAGCTTGTGATTTCCCTTTTTGCCTCCAGTTCTGCTCTCCATCCTGCCACAGGGGAGGGGGTGCAGAAAGGAGGAATGAGAAGTGCATAGTTTTAGTTGGAGCACTAAATTGGGGAATACCATTCCTAAACCACAACAATTATTTAATAGAATTGTCAACAATAAATGTAAAACCGTTTTTATAGATATTGTAGCATATACATTCTTAAAAATGTACAGCCATTCTTACAAGCCCTCGTAAATATCAGATATAAAGTTTAAGTAAAGCAAAAGCCTCTGCATTAAAAAAAAAACAATAATATTAAAAAGAGCCAGAAAAGCCCCACAGCAACAAAACCAGATGTTTGAAATTTGGGCGAGCATTCATGAAGAATTCTTACATCAGCATTCAACTAGCTGTCTTCTAGTTTACAAACCAGATTTAGTCATATAGTTTTGTATTTCAATTTTAAATAACACCAGGAGACAGAGTAAATCTATCAGCATTGTATTCAGGGACACTGTCTTTTAACATAGTTCTCTAGCAAGCAATCATTGTCTAGATCTACTGACCTAAATGTAATTTAATTAGAATTCTGTTGCACTATCACAATTTAAAAGGGAAAAAGGAAAAGAAAGGAGGGGCAAATCATCAGGAACATGAATTGATAAGAATTCCTGGGCAGAGCCCTCCTCACTCCCAAACGTATGCAAATATGTAGCAAGCCAATACATTTAGCAAAGCTGGAAAGAAGAAAGAATATGATGATGATAATGACATGGCCCGCAGCTTTTTGTTAATGAGAGCATCTATCAACTATCTACACCAGAAATATTTCAGTTACCCATAGAGTGAGTTATTGATATGTTTTAGCAGCAGACAGAGGATGGTAAAGAATAGTTGCATAGCACCTGCTAATCCCTGCAGTGAATTGTGATGATGTCAAATGCAGAAAAAATCTTTAGCCTGGGTACAGGATGCTTTTTCAAGTGTATCGATAATAATATTATCACGAATATCTATGAGTTTATTTTACAGAAGGAATGCAAGTTACCTTTTTAGACAAGGACTTTTCAGCATAGAACTACGTTCAGGCTAAACTTTTACTGTCTTTTTCCAACATTAGCAAAGTATTAATGCACTGTATAAAAAGAGAACCAAAGCACATTTAAAATTAAACATGTACCTAGGTTATTATCACAAAAGACTACCTTGGACATAGCTCTTCTTCAGCAACCCCAGTGCTTTCTGAAGCATAGATCTTTTTGCATGTATCCACAGAAATCGAGCTACTTAGGAACTGCCCAGCTTATGAAAAGAACTTGCACAGCCAGATGGTGCTTATGTCTGGGATTTCAAAATTTATGGCAAATGTTGATGAAAGTGCCACAGCTGCTGCATGCTCACACAAACTGAGCCGTGACTGGGAACTGTCATATTGTACATCATAATATCCCTGAAAAGCAGAGCAGTTTTACAAGTTCTTTGTAGAGAAGGTTTTTAGGTGCCAAAGGTAAAGAACTTAGAAGAAGAAGGAAAAAAAATTACATTGTGTTCAGACTGAAATTTGGCAGAGAATGCTTCTGGAAAGTCAGCAATTGTCTGGAGACAGAACAATGCATGCAAAAAAACAGCAGACAACATCACAGAACTTTCAGTCCCCTGATTCAAAGGTCAGATATTGAAGTGCTACCTAACTGACTGTGTGTGCGAATAGAGGGCATAACATTCAAATTGATTAGAAATGGTTTCAGCAAGAGCATTAAATAATTACAAGCCTATGTGAAGACACGAAGATAGAAACAGAAAAATTAGAAGCCATCTCACAGATGTTTTGAGAAGGCATGACCTCTTCTTGGTCAGAAAGAATATTATGGCTTGCTAGTGAAAAAAAGTCAAATCTATTTCACTTACTGCATCTCACATACAACACGGTCCCCAGTAAGACAAACTGAAATAATGATATGTATTAATGTTCATTGAATTTTGGATGATGAACTACATCAACATTAATGTTAACAAGCAACATTATTTGACAGCTGACCCAATTGCTACCTTAGTATCTACACTGGAGTCTCACAGAATGGATTGTTTCACCCTTATAACAGTACTCCAAGATGCCACACTTTAGAGATTCGTTTCCCCACAATGGACTGCAAGAAAAAGGGAGAGGAAGTTGGAAGTTTTTATTTAAATATTTCCACGATGGACCTCTATAGCTCATTACCATAATAGGGTAACTACTCAAGTCAGATCAGGAATTCCTGGAAGTATACGGATTGAAGACTGCCAAAGATAATGATCAATTATTTGCAAATATAAGAGGAGCTTCCAAGCTATGTAAGCCATATTTAGTGTCTTTCTTACATATAAACATGGTAAATATCAGCACATATATTTTTCTTAGAAGCTTGTTACCGCACTAAGTTTGCACTCACTTCAGAAGCCAGCCAACAATAATGTAAATTTCCTGGGCATAAGAGCTTCCTTTTCTGCCAGCACTGGCACAGTTGTTTGAAGTACACTGAAGTTAAATGACTTTGTGAACTTTCAGCATCCCAGTTTTATATCTGGAAGCAGCAAAGTTTGCAAACTCAAAGTGGTGGTTAGTCTACAGTGAACTGTAGGAGCAACAAACTGAGTACATGTGGTGCACAGTACACTCAGCAACACAGAAATTTTGCAGCACAATCTTTGAAAAATCATGAGGGGAAAACCAGCCTCTGGCAGTATGGAAGGGAATGGCAAAACCTCACTTTGAAGTTGAAAATATACATGTTTAGCATTACAAACAAACAAACAAACAAAACCAAAAACAAACCCATGAAACACATTCAAGTTTAAAATACTCAAAGAGAAAGACTCCAGTTGAGATTTATTTTGATAACCGTCTGATAATGTCTTCAAAACAACAGATGACAATTTTGAGATTTTTTTTTTTTTGAGAATGCATTGTAAGAAATAGAGGTCTCATAATCTTCCCATTTTTTTTTCTAATACTGTATGACTTTAGCATGTTTAAAACTTAAAATTGTTACATGAGACAGCCAGCTCCAGAATCTGCACTGTACACCTACACAGGAATGCTATGTGTTCGTGTTTTACCTAGGTAACTTAGACCAATTCTCTCCATAATCCAACTGTACAATAAAAGGCAAAATGGGAGGGAATAAGCAATAATTTCAGATACCTTCTTCCTAAAGAGATAATATTTCATATGCCAACATAACCATATTTTATCTATTTTCTTCCAAAAATAGCACAACGCTGAAGCTCAGGAAAGTCCTACTTTTCTGAATTTAGCATTTACTTAGGTTTGTAAATCTCAGGACTTTTAAACCCTTATACCCCTAAGCCGTTCCCCTAATGTTCTTCATATCCTAATTTAAAAAAAAAAAAAAAACTTACATTCTGCAGACTTACATATTTTAATACTTTTATCTTTATTGATAGTTGAAGACTGTTTCTCTTTTTTCCTCCCCATTCAAAGCTACGGCACAACCTCTTTTCCCACTCAACACTGAAAAAAACTTTTCTCTTTACTCTGTATTTCCTTCTCAACTCCTGTGCATCAGCATTAAATGCAAGATGGGATTGTATTGAACACTTTGCAACCATCTCTGGGTATTTAGGGGAGGGAAAATTTGATCCTGAAATCTTTTCTGAGGTACTAGAAAATCAAGCTGCAGACTAGGAAACAAAAAAATTTGTCATAGATATTGAAGCATGGGAATCCATCGAGCATATGTGACTTCTAAACATATCATCATCACATCGGTTCTTTAGCACAGCAGAATCCTCTACATTGTGTATAAGCAGATGATTTTCTCCCACACCTATTTTAAGAGGACCCTTGCATGAACAGGAAATTTCCTCAAAAAGAAGAGACTGTAAACACCATTCTTCATCTGCGTGTACTATGTCATGGATATTGGAGGCAACTGAATATTTAAATTCACCACCTTATATCTTACTCTTAATAATTTTCTAATCTTAGAAATGTCTCTCTAGCTTGAGTCAGACTTCCTTCGTTTAGGCAAGACACACATATAAAGCAGAATTTAAATTTGTACTGTCCATATTATGTAAATATGCAGACTAAAAATAATTCTTAATGGAATTATACTATTGCCATTTATATGTACATACTTCAATTTTAAGGATATCAGCTAAAAGGGAAATTCAAAGCCTACTGCTCTCTTGGCTCCTCCTGTTTGTTGTTCTGCATGAAATTTAAACCTTTCATTTCTTGCAATGCTCTGTTTCTTCCAGGATTTCACAGATATTAGCTGAAAGCTCATATAGACTTTTAAAGTGTTCATATTACTCTTTGGTTGAAAGAATTTCTCTAGTTCTTCCTGCTGTCCATGTTTTTCCAGTGCACATGAACACAGTAAAATATTTTCTAAAAGTTTGTGTCACATTAGCTGAAATATTAGTATAATGCAAAGGGCAGATACTTATGCTAACTCAGCAGATGATGTACTGTCGAATTTCCAGTCTAGAGTTTTTAGTACTCATTAAACTCCATGAAACAAAGAAGTGAAAAGATCATACAAAATATCTGTCAAAGTGACACAGAGATAAAAGGGTGTGGTTGATTGTTGTTTCTTAAACAGAGGAAGTAAATGAAACTCACAAGAAAGTCTAGTCTTCAGTTATTTTCAAGACTGTAGAGACAGAAAGTGGGATGAAGATAGTCCCAGATTGAATATTATGTCTAGCCATGTTCAAGTTTTGCTAGAGATTACACTGTATTGAAACAGTATATGGACATGAAATCTACATATGAATATATAGATTCATGCCATCTGTGGGTCTGCTAATTAATTCTTCCATCTACAAACCAAAACAAATTTATTGTGTTAAATACACTGCACCTGTATTAAGAGCTTACTTCAAATTACACACATTTAAAATTAGTAATCGGGCCTTCTCCACTTGACAATGTTATTTCGATTTAGTTTAAGTAGTTTTAAACATCTCTTAGTTTAGTTTTACTGCATAACATATCCCAGTTCAAACTGTTTCTCTAGGGCCAGAAACAGAAAAATACTGTGACAACTTTCCTAATAGTCTGTAGTTAATCACCTGAGGCAAGTTTCTGCACAAAAAACATTTGTTATTTCTCGACTAAAATGTACTGTTGAAAGGCATATATGGAGGTATTGCTTAAACTGGGTCTAGAGTAGGGTTACCTGCCCTTTACTGGTTGCCATGTCATACATCATTTAGTGACGTTTACAAAACTGCGTGGAAGGTAAGATTTTAAGGAATTTTTATCCATATGGACCAGGATTATTTTATAATAAACAAAATAGCAATTTTTAAACTCACTTTAAGGATACTTCCAAGGTGCTTCAGCCACTGAAATGATCTGGCTTAAATTTACATTTAGAGACTTTAAGTTATATAAACAAAATTCAGGTTTGCACCAAACTCTATAATTGAGAATTCTAGTTTTTATAAGTTTTTTTACATATTAAAGAACATGCATCATTTGTATGCAAACATAAAAATCAATGTTACAGACGTCAAAGTTAAATCTAAAGGATTTTAACACCCATAGTTGTTTTCCGTCATCCTACAAATTTCTACCTGTTTTTCTACTATATATTTCCTACTTTTTATTTTATGCTAATCTTGTATTCCATGTAAACATCCTTGCCACTTTACACATTTTAACTGCAGTTGTCCACAGTGACAAGACGCATAAGTCAGATTCTTGTTTGGGGGAAGTGAGAGTGAAAGAGTAATTATTTCTTTTTCTCAGCGAAAAAAAAAAGGATATTTGTATGTATAGTGAGAGGTGGAAGTGGGGATATTGAAGCAAGAACTTGAACCATACAAGGGATGCTAAATCCTCTTCTGAAAAAGATAAGCTTCCCGCCAACCCTGCAAAACTGTGTTCAATATAAGCCTCTGAAATATTTGGTATGATGTTCTCAGCAGGGTATCACACATTAGCTGCAAAGTTCTCAAGATCTCAGAAGGTGGCAACTGCACAGAGTATGCTCTGTCCCTTTGCAGCTCCTATCTGCA
The DNA here is from genome assembly GCA_013397845.1 of Melanocharis versteri. Lineage (NCBI taxonomy): Eukaryota > Metazoa > Chordata > Aves > Passeriformes > Melanocharitidae > Melanocharis > Melanocharis versteri. The sequence goes on from VZTG01003997.1 coordinate 505,005, forward strand.
ATTGTGCAGCACGGTGAGCATCCCCACTGAATAAAATGAGTGTTCTTTCTCCAGCACCGAGTGATAACTTGGAAATTTCATGTATAATTTACCTGAGAAAGCTGTTCCAAATTCTTTAAACCCAGGCCCATAAACAAGAACTGAGACACACAACCTAAATGAGACAAGAGAGATCAAGGCTGATTAAGAGAAACATGAAAAAAAAAAAAAAAAAAAAAAA
>VZTG01003997.1:505265-608065 GCA_013397845.1 Melanocharis versteri
AAGCTTGGAAACTCCTCTATGTGAGAAAGTAGTTAAGAGTTAGGGGAAAAATGAACATTGGGTAGACAAGAAGGCAAAGGTTAACGGGCAGAAGGCTTGTCCACAGCAGAGTATATGTTCTTCAAGAGGCTGAGTCTAGAAACTCACCTCTTGAAGCCTTAGCATACTTCTCCAGTCATTAAAAATCTGTGAAATCTATTGGAGAAATAAGTTATAACTTCATATGTTAACCTGCTCAGAAATTAAGTCTCTGACCCATTACAGTGGATGACAAAAGAATTTAGTCCAGAATTACAGATTTTATACTACGGTTACAGAAAATGACCTTTAAAATCCATCCACTAAACAAAGTAGGAGCAAATATTGCTAAATGGTTACAAGTACCCGACAAATGCTTTTCAGCACAGTGCTTCAGAATAACTGCTGTGTGCCAGCACAGATAACAGGCCCTTTCTCCTGATTTTTGTCTACTGGATTTAAAACTTTCCAGATTATGGGGGTTTTGGTACTTAAGAGGTCCTTCAATAACTTTTGAAATTACTGATAAGGGCTACCATGACTGAGCTAGCTTCTCTCCAGAGGTAAACTTGGAAGGGTGAAATGAAAAGCAGAAAAATCAGAGAAATTTCACAACAGCAACCTGTAATATTCCAGAATGAAAGCACTTAAAATAAATTGTCAGCCCTAGCTGACACTTGGATGGTGTGACAGCATGTGACTGAGCAAACACCTGAGCACCAGATTACCCACAGCTAAAATGGTTACAAATAAAGGGACAACAAGATTATCAAATCACGATCAGGACAAACAAGGCTCCGTCCTGGGTCAAATGCAAGTTGAGGTCAGTCTTAAAATTTGTGTCGTAACCAAAAAATTGCATACATTATTGCATAAGTATCTATATCTATATGTATATCTATTTATTTATCTATGTCCCTATTCCACCTAGAACCCATCAATGGGATAACAAAATCCTTGGTTTCTTCATTAGGATACATGATTAGTGGAAATTTTTGTAACAGCTGTAGAGTCTCCAAACAAATGGATAAATTATAGATAGTGTCATTGAAATTTTTCATCCTTGGAAAATATATACTGAAATAGGTGGATGAATACTGAGATGCCACGTACTGAAAGCTTATCCAGGAAAGAGTTTTATACTGCTTATACATGTTATACAATGATCAGTATTTGAATCATCATATAATATCTTTTGGCAAAAGATAAAAATCCTTGGTACTTTGAGTGTCTGACACAGCAATATCAATACTTTTCCTTTAACACAGTTTTCTGTGGATGGTATTACTATACACATGGAAGCTTTAAAAGAGTCATGAAAAATACTTTTTATTAGAAAAAAATGCCTTTATTTCTTTTCTTATTTACAGAAGTCAAAGAATCAATTTGGATGAAATACCTATTCAGAATGAATGTTAATAATCTTGAGGCATATAGCTGGTATTCCCTTGCACTTTATCTTTGTGCATTCAAAAAGGTGAAATTTTCAGTCCATTTGAATTCCATATTCAAAGATACAACTTGTTAAATATTGTTCCTCATGCCAGTGGCATTTTGAGGACTTTGAAGCTGCTTTTTGAAAGACACTCCTTTCCAATTAAATAGAAGATCAAGGACAAAAAAGGATAGGTGTAGATCACTGTACTAGAAAATGAAATTTTAATCTTTTTCTAATATTAACTATAAAGTGAGAGGAAAATCTGGCAACAGATGAAGCTCTTCGTAAACTATGGTTTTCTTTAAATTTGCTAAGAAAGCATACCAACTCATGAATGCTACAGCTGAAACTTGTCACTCTAAAATTTTGAAAATGAAATGTAGTTTTAATTAAACTATTGGGGTGGAATTCTCTTATTAAAAATCCCTGGGTAATACCATATAAGTAACTATGTATAAAAAGTAAAGCAGTAAAAGTCAAAGTAACAAATATTGGAGAGTACTCAGAAAATTTTTTATCCCTCTCATACTCTCGTCTTTTTTAGCCGCAGAACCTCTGATCTGCTCAGTTCTCTTTTCAGTGTGCAGTTTTAATCTGCAGCTGTGTATCCTCAAAATTACTACTTATACTTAGAAAAGCATAACTAATTCATCCTTCCTTTTATTGTAGAAGGACAGAAGTAACAGGTCTGGAGGAAAGATTTTTTCATTTTACCTTCCTGCTGGACATGCAATAGCCTACTTCTAGCTCCTACTTGTACAGCCATCTTTTCCAAATGTTTTCTCCTGTATGTCTTTCCATCAAGGAGAGAATAAATTTCCAAATAAAACACCAAAAACCCTCACATCACCAAAACCAACCCACAGAATTCATAATTAAAGAACAAACCACATGTCTTCTCTGGTAATATCTTTTCGTGTTGCTTATGCCTTGATAGCTTGTGACACTTTGACAAAATTGTATATTAAACTGACATAGACTATGTGGGATAATGGATTGCTTGGCATCTGTAATAGAGGTGTATGTGGAGGAAGGAAATCAGATCTACAGCTTCAATTAATTTTTGTTTGCTATTCAACTGAAGGAAAAGCTGATATCACCATTTCTGGCTCCCCAAAGTAAAAGTTAGGCTGTGTAAAACTTGAAAGAGAGCAGAAGCTCCCCGTACTTTCTTATGTGGCCTACAAAATGAATGATATTATCAGTCTTAACCAATGCCTAGGAGTGTTTTACCTTAAAACTGATTATAGTTTTTGTACGTATGACTAATGATTTTTAATTCGCTGGTGGTGGTATGGCTCTTCTTCAAAAATTTTAAAGATAAGGCTGCCTAGCAGCCTCTAAAAGTTCTCCAAAATTTGTCATCATTTGCAGATATTTTAATCTAGAGTTTTATAAAAATTTACTCCCATGGGCAACAATATTGAAACAGGCTTGCATGGTACTAGGATTTTGAAACACTAAGAATTCAGATTCTAATAGATGAATAATTTTATTTTAAATAGCTGACTTTTTTATCAGGTAAAAAAAAAAAAAAAAGTGTTCTGAGGAAAAAAGGATTGTAATATTGTGTTGTGTGCCTTGAAAAAGAAGACAAGTCAAATGCACACATGTTCTTCAGCCCAGAAGGCTTTCTTTTCCATAAAAAAACACTGCAAAAACAGCTACGTCCCCTAGCTATTGGATTTGTTACATAGAAAAGAATTTGGAAATCATGTGGCAGGAGTGTGACTGTTTTCTGAACTCCTGCTTAGATTTTGGCTAACATGCAGCTTGCGCTAAGGGCTGAGGTGTGTTGGGAGCAGTACCACTAGGTCAAAGTGAGGGCAACATGTAGTCAGGACTGTGGCCAGGAAGGGTAAAAGGTCATGATGCAGTCAATATCACCTGTGCTTGCTGTCTCCAGCAGCTATAATCCTGTGTATTGGTTTTCTGACAGTTTCTCCAGAATCTGCTAACTAAAGGAAAAGGTATAGACCAAACTTCCAAGCTGCAAAGTATCGATACATCAGCTTATCCAAAAGAGTTTTTGAAGCAGATCCAACAGCAGCCTGAATGCTGAAGGTGTTGTGCTTCCCAGGGTGTTACAAGGAACACCCACGCCATGATGGGGGAGGAAGGATGAGTACCCTTACCATCAGCTAGGTAGCTATTTTGTTCATAGGTACACAAGCTGCCAGTTAGAGAATTTCTGTATTAGAAACCTCATGAATTTAGTGATGAATCAGTGAATTCAGATATCAGAAAAATCCATACAAAGCCCTTAGACGTTGTATTTGTTCTCTTCGCTAATGAGTTCACAAAATAAAGTTTAGTTCACGGAGTACATTGTTCTAGGAAGCTGAGAGATCCAAACGAACCATGACATCATTGACCATTACTTATGATCAGCTGCAACACAATTGGAGTTAATTACCTCAAAAAAAAAGGACCAAACAACAATTCAACTGAAAATGTAAAGTGCAAAACTTTGCTTGCAACACATTTTCAAGGGTGTTGCAGTTTGATTGGAAACCATCTTCATCCAGTATAAAATTTCTAAGCATTAAACCAACAATTATGGTCAGATGGAAGATATTTACACCCAACAGATGAACAAAGACAATATAAAAAGAAAGGGAAAATTCCAGCGGAAATACAGCCTGTGAGTCTCTTGCTGAACAATGTGACATGCAATACGGGAATAAGAAGTGACATAATGGGGAATAAGCCATGCAGGCTGAGTTCAACACTGAGAGTATTCAACATGCAAATAAAACGTCCTAAGTGTTTTCATTTTGTATACCATGTAGATTCTGCTTATTGAGGATAAATATTAAAGTATTCTGAAATAAAACATAATGTTTTTAATAATGTACTGATGCAGTTGCTCAATTCATTAATCCCTTAACAAGAATATTTCTTCTTAATAAATCATCTCAGAAGATGCATTTATTGCATGTAAATCTAAGAATATATGCATGCCCTCTTTCGCGTAATTACATTAATATGCTGCTTAATTTGTTTTCCTTGTTGATTATTAAAAGATGGTGACTCATAGGAAGCAATGGATTATACAAAGAGTTAGAAATACAGTGCAATTTGAGACCTATTTCTTAATCATTATTTTTAAATGTATTAGACTCCTGTCCCTTTTTTTAACGAGACAAACAATTCAACTGAACTGTGCAAATTCAGTGAATTTTGGCATTCTGAGTTTCCAGTATTCATTTACTTAAGAAAAAGTAATTTATATTGCCTGAGACTCTTACTGATTCTTGTTAAACACTTCCACATTAATTTTAACATTTAGGTTTATAGGACAGTAATTACCAGGTGTGCACTTTTCCCTTTGGCGTAATATTGACCTAATATTGAATGTTAATGAAGTGTTCTATAGAATTTTAAAAAAAGGTTATTTAAAGTAGAATTGCACAGTATTTATATTTCTACATGCTCTATTTGACTAAGAAGGATTTTTATTTTTTCCAATAAGAAGCTATTATTGCTTTCCAGCAGTTTTGACTGGCCCTGCATCAACCCACATTAACAGAATACAAGCTCTTTCACCTTTACCTGCCCACCCTATCCAGTGCCACTGACAACTTCCCAGGCGACATTTCCATATGCCTGGCACATGCAAACAACCACACTGCCCTTTGGCTGTCACACACCTCACTGCCCTGGCAGAAAACTCCACCAGACTCTGTATTCTGGCTCTTCCCCTCACTGCTGTGCATTGGAAATAAGTGCTATGGCTATCTCTTACAGTTCTCCTCTCCAGCTATCTCAACTAAGTGTCCAACAGCAAGACAGCAAGCACAGGGTGGTAAACTGAGCACAAAGGATAAGTGGACCAGGGCAAACAACTGGTAGACCAATTAGAGATTAGAAGAGTAAGGGTAAGAGGTGAGGAAATCCAGAGTCTAGAAAAGAGAAACAAAGACAGAAATGTCTTTTAATATGGAATGAAGGAAGTGAACTTGTCGCCAGGTAATTCCTTCTCTATGCCCACACACATTTATACGTAATGCATCTCCTTTCTACCCTGGGTTTTTGGGCTGATGCATAGATTCTCTTAATGCTGACTTTTGGATTCACAATAGCTTCCTACACTTATAAAATAAAATTAGTCTAGAAAAGACTTTGAAAGATGACTAGAAAACCATTTGACTCTCTTCGAAAAGCTCACCAGATTAATTGTGGAAAGTGTTAATTTAAAGATACTACAGTTTTTCTCAGTGGTTTATAACGGTTGTGCATGGTTGGAATAGGAAACTCTTTTTCATGAAGGGTGGATGTTATGGTAAGCAATTGCTTCAGGTAATGATGAATAAACATGGAAACCAGCTACATTTTTTATGATATTTCCAGATCTATTTCTTAAATTGACTAAGGAAGTTCTTAATCCTACAAGGACAATGCAAAAAACAAGATGAAAGCTGATTCTCAAATCAGCTGTTTTCTTGTACTTGCACATATAAAGAGTCTATACTCATTTAACCTGCTTTGCAGGAGCTGTGTCCCACAAGGAATCATGACTGTTTTTATTACTAAGACTGATAGCAGGTTGGAATCCTAGCATGGTATTAGAATTAAAGCTCCATCCTGGACATAGACATATATTTTGCTTGGCTGAAAACTTGCATAGAAGACAGAGTTGATTTTTTTCAGAGTTGTTTTGAACTGAACAAGACATACCATACACCATCCATTTTATGGACTTAATTAATTAGATCTTGTAGCCAATATAGCGTATCAAGCATGCAGAGGGCCTTTGCACAACGCATATCCAATAATGAGTTTTTGTATTTTGCAGCAATTAAAAAAGAATATGTACAGAAGTCAGAAATAGGTATGACTACATTAACTTCTACCACAGAATCTTTTAGCCAAAAGTAGTTAAGCAGTGCAAGTACACTAATAAATCTTGGAAATGAATCTCTTGATAACCTCTGAGTTCTTCATTTTCTCATAACTCTCAGAAAAACTTGCAACTAAACAAACCCATAAACCTCACCACAACAAAGACAAGAGCAACTTGGACATGGCAGAATTTAGGGGCAAACCATTTCTTTCATCCAGCCATTTGATACCAGCAGAGGTCACTGCTGGTCAGAATGCTTAATTTTTATGTGATATTTCAATTCCCAGATCGATTTTTCAGTTCATACACATGGTAGGAGTGTGTATGAACTAGTGTTACTGGAGAGTTAACCACTCAGATCGAACAAAGGATGAAAAGAGATGTTGTACTGGGATATATCACTTGAAGACTGTTGGGACTATTCAGTGATAACGATGCTCAAATGAATTAATTATATCTACAATATGGTGAACTTGAGTACTTCCCTTTTGCTTTTCCTCCCAATACTTGTTATAAAGCATAACCAATGAGTATATGTCTGTCCAGAAGGAATAAATTTTAGCAACTGTGCATTTCTCCAGTACTAAAATTTAGAAAGTTCAGTTTTTCTCCCCATTAAAATTAATCCTGTCAAACATAACACTGGCTAATTTTATTTTAGAGTTTGGCAGTATCTCTTGGATATTATATCATTACAAGTTAAATCAACTCTAAAAAGAATAATTATTAGCTGAAAGAGCAAGAACTGAAGGAAGACAACAGATAAGTTTTTAGACTAAATTCAAGCAATGATGTGAAATCACTGAGGCTGTTGCATAAAGGAAAGTTAATGGTGATCTCAAAAATTCGTATAATCTTTGTAATGCGTAGTAATACAACTTCAAAACGCCGTGAGATCTGAGTCTTTGTTGCCTCTCCAACAGTCGGGATAACTGAACAGTCTGAAGGACCACTCTCGAAACATAGAAGGTACACACTTAAACTCAGTTCCAAAAAAAAAAAAAAAAAAGCTGGGAATAGACAGCTACTTCTTGCTTATTTATTATAACTGAACTCTCTCTAGAGCTGTGAGTAGACATATCGGCAGTTAATCACCTGTTAGGCACTTTATAAACATTAAACATTTTTCTGCATTGCACTCAAGGGTTTCAGCTATCTTAATTTACTTTCGGTGTCATATTCTGAGAATTTCCTAGAGTATTATATTATTCAAACCCCCGTGTTTACACTATGAGTGAAACTGAATTTGCAGGAGAATCAACAGTAATATTCTGGGCACATAGCAGTCTAGAAATTATTGGATATTGAATGGGTAACAGAAAAATGAATGCAGACATAGAACAAAGGTTGGGTGAAGACTACTGCAGAGATGAAGAAGAGACAGCAATGTACATGTTTGAATGAAGGTTGATTAAAAGCCTGCTTTACAGCTTTACACTAGATATCCAAATTCTGAAATAAGCTCTTTGCTATGGGTTTCCTGCATGACATAAGTTATAACATACATGTTACCAGCTAGGCTGGCACCGCACAAAGTATTAAAGAAGAATTCATTGTGCTTCCCCTTCTGAAGAGTCTGCCTTTGTGGAGAAAAAAAAAAATGAAGGAAGCAAAGGAAGTTCATACTTTTTGGAGTGCCTTTTTTACCGAGAAGTAGGATTAAAAAAAACCAACAAAAAAGCCCCAAACCAAACAAACAAACAAAAAAAAACCAAAAAAAAAANAAAAAAAAAAAAACCCCCAAAAAAAAAAAAAAAAAAAAAAAAAAACCAAAAAAAAAAACAACAAACCAACCCCAAAAAAACAAAAAAAAACCAAAAAACCCTCAACAAACAGCAAAATTTCGAAGGGACATTCAACATCTTCCTGGTTCCCCTCACACACTCCAAAAAAAATGTTGCACAATTTTGCTAACAGTTAATGTGTATCACTTTTTTCCCCAAAGTGGTTACACTAGTTAAGATAAAGAAAGAATCTTCAACTAATGCATAAACAGCCAAGATTTTTCCATCACGTTAAGTTTAATTTCATTAAGCGGTCATTACAGAGTGCCAAATGAAGTTTGGATGACTGAACTATTTTACTGTGGAATAGCTATAGGCATCAAATCTTTTTCTAAGCTATTTTCTACTGTACCACAACCCTCCAATAACCTAATTATGTTCAAGAGACAGAGGAAATTGAGCAAGAAGCCTGCTTAGTATCCAGGTTTTTTAAGTTGCGACACAGACTGCAGTGCCACAGTCCATCCTGACAGCTTTGTGTATCTTGGCTTACTCTTCCTTGAACTCAAAATTCTGCAGAAAGGAGAAATAGAAGAGTGACACTTCTAAACCATTCTAAACTAGGGGGTAGGCAGGGCAAGAAAGAAGGCAAATATTTTTCTGCATGTGTACAGACATGGTATAAAGCCAATAATTGACTTATGTAATTCAATGTGTACAAATATAAGGACATACAATTTTTATAGGCACTAAACTTCTAAGAGTTCAAGGAGCATCTGGTTAGTGCTCTTGGTGATATGATACAGTTTTATACAGTCCTGAGAGGAGCAGAACTCTATGATTCTAGGATTATCCAGCAAAAAAAAAGATATTTCCTCATTAGCCACTGCCAGCCAAAAAGAAACCCAAAACAACGTTCTGTGTGAAATAAAAAAAAAAAATAGCTGGGACATAAAGTTTGATGTTTTGAAGTTGAGGAAAAGAGTAGTTGATACCTTTTCTTTTTTTTTTTTTTATTTCAGAAATCAGCTCATTCATCTTATAGCAGAAAGCAACATTTCAGAAAGAACAGATATAAAAGGGCAATACAAAATTGAGTAAGTTAGATGCACAGTTAGAAATGTTAGTATTTAGAAGAATATGAAATTCTTTTGCTTCATCTTTTGTATGGCTATACAGTGGAGGACTTTCCCTACCACTCAATCACATATTAAGCACATGGAAAGAGGAGTTTTATCTCAGTTTTTACGATGATAAAAGACAAATATTCATCTGATCTCTGCCACAAGAGAGTCTCACAGTCAAACAACCCTTTACCATAAAGGTCTTATCTTCCTCTGTACTCATTTTGCCTCCTTGAACAGAAAAATTCTGCTGGAAATCTCTTGTCTAAACATTGAATACAGTTGAGAAAGTGAATCGTGAATTTGTGAAGAAAGCCTTCTGGGAATTAAAGACTCATGTCTCACTTCTAAAACAGGTTTTAGTAAAGCTCAGGAAAAAAAGCGTGTTTGTTGATCACTTGCAAATTTTTATATAGAATTTGCAAACGTGCCAGAAAGATTCTAGCGAACTTTCCAGACACTTTTAAAATCTTTCAAGAACAAAGAAAGAAAAAACCAACCTAACAGAAAACAATAATATCTTCCATCAGAAACAAACTACGTACAGTATTAAGAAATATTCTAGGTATCCTTTCGCTCTCCACTGGGGGCAGTAGTTTGGAATCAACAGCTAAATTTTCTTCCCTGTATTTCCCTGTATCTTGCCAATTCTGCAACTTTCTATACTTCCTGATAACAGACCTTTACTCTCTATACTTTCATTTTTCTTTCTGGACTGAACAGGGTAAGTGCTCCCTGTTTTATCTTATAAAATAAACACTATCTTTCTCTGCTCACCCTAACAACTGTTCTTTTTACCTATTTATATATTGATTTTTTTTTTTCCTTGAATATGACTAAACAGAGTTACAGGGAACATTTCACTGTTTTTTGTTTTTTTTTTTTTTCTTCAAAGGAAGAGCTGTGATAATCTTTTATCAAACTAACACATAATCATAGGCATTACATACTGCCTTCTATGTTCTACACTCTAAACACACGGACCCTTAATCCATTTATTAACATTTTGCAGCTTTAATAAAAAGTTATCTGTTTATTTGCAACCTGTCATTCAGCCAGGTCAGCAGCGTAAGTGAGCTATGATGAAATACTTAATGTTAAGTTTTACCAGTATTACTATTGGTCTTCAAATTCTCTGGCTAAGTTCAGGGAAAAAAGAGAAGGAATACATCTCTGAACAACTTGATGCACTTCTCCACAAACTCAAGAAGCCATTACCTCCATGTGTTCCCCTAAATTCTGAAGCAGAGTAACACAAATCAACTTTATTACTTAAAGGAGGGTGCAGGACATAAACGCTTAGACTTCAAATGTTCCTCTTAAAAAAAAAAAAAAAAAAGTCAGCTTTTTACCATTTTCTGAAGGTAATATCCAAGACAATGAGTGCACAAAAGACTTTTTCAGAGGAAACACGTTACACTTCTTGCCTGTTGTCACTGCAGACATCCTCCTGAAGTGTATGAGGCAAGATCCTCATATTAACAAAGCTGATGGTAACTTCAAGAATTATAGAGGGAAGGCATAGGTTACTATGATTTCCTGCCAGGGATTTGAGCCCTTGATGAGGACCGATAAATGATATCAGTGGACTAGTAGCTATACTTAATAAAACTATTAAGCTTCTTAATGGAAAATTCTACAGTATATGCACTTCAGTCTGCACTGTGAGGCCTTGACCAAACGGTTCAAATTCATGTATAGCCTTTGCATTATAAGCACTCTTAGAAATTACATACGTACCTAAGCTTGCACCATTTGTGTGCTGGCTGAAGTGGCAACATAAAAAGCAGTTGCTTGCTTACAGTACCACAGCAATTATGAAAAAAAACCACATTTCTCTAAGAAACCACACCTGTTTTGACTTGTTATGCCCTGAAAAGTTGGAAAATAATTGCCAGAAGTGAGAACTAGGACTGGGCTTGTACAGGGGCAACAAAACCATTCTTTCCAGCCATCCATTTTAATAAAGGCATTGGAACACATTTGATTTTAGTCCCTTTATGGAATAAATACACAATTTTGGAACCTCAAAGCACTGTGAAATGAATCTGTCACATTCTCAAGGTCTCTCTAGTATATGGCGCTTTTGGAAATCTGGTCCTTACGTTTTGTCTTAAAGAGACAGCTTGTTAAAATTGAAAACTCTGACACATGATAACCAATAACACCCTAGAGAGATTTTTGCATGTATTTGCATAACTTTGCTCCCTTTAAAAGCAATAATGCAAACATGAAGCAGACCCCTTATGGTTTACACATTTTAAAACAATCAGTATACATGTGTTTTTGACTTTTGTTCAATTAGCCTAATCTCCTACAAAACCATTTGTAATAATCAGTATTTACTGCCATGACACATATGGGCATGAGTGGAACTAATCATCTGCAGGCTGTCCCTGCTGCTGAGCTGAATAAACAAGCTGTTCAAGACTTCCTCCTGCAAACATTTCTGCTTCATAAATCAAAGAGAACCTAATGTAACTTTTTTTTTTTTTACAGAGACTTAACTGAGATCCACAAACTCATTTCTGAATGTAACCAGAAAAAAAAAGAAAAAAAGGAAAAAGAAAGACATGGACCCAAAGCAAACAGTAATAAACAAGCATGCCAGCCCAACTGCAGTTTTAATCTATAAAATTAATATGTGTTCTGGTGCCTACACCTGTGACAGATGGTCAACAGAGAAGAAAGCTATCCCTACCAGAACTGCTGAGTTCTGAGATCCCAATGCACAAACTACAGATGGCACTGGCAGAACAGTTCAAAGAATTAGAGATACAGAAATAGACTTCCTTTATGCATTGCACTCTTAAAATGTGTGGGCAGTATTCTCAAATTACCAAAAAGCAAACACATCTTTGGGTTAAAGCAACTTGTCAGCTTTCATTAATATAAATGTTGAATAGTAGGTCAGGGGCATGCTAATCCAATAGATTGATCAATTCTTTTTACATTTCAGTGCTCAGAATTTCCATTGACCATGGGGAATGATTGCAGCTTACAGAACCTGAATATTTTTGTGCAACTCATGAGTAATCAAGGTACTCCTTTGCTCTCCAGATAAATGATCAGTCTTGGAAATCTATTTACTGTTTAAAAATGTCACTATGTGTGAGTTGGTACAGGTTCCCTGATCAAATTTTGAAGCTATGAATGCTACAAAAATTACTGGAGGACTTCAACTGATTTTTTCTATTTCACCTTTGCGTGTGAGTCTGAGCCTCTAGATCCCTATACAGACCTGTCAAATCAAGTCCAGGACCTACATCTGTAGAGGTAAGTAAAAAAGACACTTGTTACCTGGGAGAAAAGACATCATAGTGGCAGGATTGAAATACAATGAATTTTTAGTATCTAATTAGAAAAGTACTACTTTAAAACAACCAACACACTCCTAGCTCCACATATGAAGTGTATTCCCTTTGACCCACCATAAGAGTTCGTATGTAAGAGGATAAATTATCACAAACAGAAATCTAAATAAAAGGTGTTGTTAGCAGGACTACCTCATCAAAAGTGCTGAGGTTAGAAAATCAAACACAGCTGAATTCCTATAAATTTCAGGAGAGCAGCCAGAGATTTAAGCCTGCGTCTGTATGGAGATGGCTATTTAATTGTGGCTGGAGTGCAGAAACAGTGTTTCTCCCAAGTGATAAAAAATAGGTTTAGCAAGTGGGCTTTTTTTTTACTTCCATCAGATATGAAAGAAAGAAGATGGGAAGAAACAGCATGAAAGGGTAGAAAACACCACCAAAAAAAAAAAAAAGCACAAAACATGAGTTTAGCTTTTAGGCCCTAAGTAGAGCAATCTAAGACTCTGGCTTCCATGGGATTGCTGATCTATGGAGAGCAAAGAGTAGAAGGAGGACAGGAAGGAGGGAGGGAGAGAGAGAGGAAGGAAAGGAGGGAGAGAAGGAAAAGTTCTCCCTCAGCTCAAGGAGGATCTCCAGTCCTTTGAAGAGTGTATGAGGTGGCTGTAAATGCAGCTCAGAGCAGGAAACTAGTCTGTGTGCTTTCCTGAAAGAGAGTGAAGGAATGAAGACATAGTGAGGAAGCCCATGGGTTTGAAATTGCGGGGAAATGTGTGTCTGTTCTCATTCCTCTCTTTCTCGCAAAGAAAGCCTCTAGAGATTAAGCTAAGGTCAGTTGCTACTGATTTTGTTTCCCAACCTCACAATACCAGTCCAAGTCTAGCTCATATGAATTAATTTTTCTGTACATCCAAATCTTCCACTGTGGACAGCAGTTTACTGTGCCAGTGGCACATAATCAATACAGAAAGGCATGGTTGCAGAGAGAAATAAGTTATTGGGAAAAGCAAGGACCAATTGCTTGTGATGCTTTGGAAAATAGAAAAAAAATTGAAAAAAATAGAAACACACAAGTAAAGGAATAAATTGTGAGCTAATAGATAATATTTCCTTTAAGACAAGAACAAAGCTGCAAAAGGTTAATGCCTATTGGAGTGGTCTCCATCGCATACAAATATGAAGATTAAATGTACTCTATTACATGGCAGCCTGTGACTGGAACCAGCAAACCCTTGATAATTAAAACATTAAAAAGCCATCAGCTACTGAGGACAGTCTCAGCTGAAATGGACACCACTGAAATGACAACACTGTTCACAAAACAAATCAATGCACTTGAAGCTTTGCAGCTGAGCTAATGCAAGTAGAAAGGAGGTTGGATTAAAAAAAAAGTCATTGACTGCTGTTTTATTTCACAAATCCTAGATACATACTTTTCTACAGGATGCTAAAAAGCATTCACTGCATCATCTTGGCAATCATTCCCTTATTAGGTGGCAGCCTTACTTTACACAATAACAGCAAATCCTTTTCCTTTTCTGAGGGATCTAATAAATGAGAGGAGAGGGGAAAAAGGAAGGGGAATTTTCAGAGAGCTAACAGATACATCCTAAACAAAAATTCAGTAAACAGAAATAATAGAAGATAGCTGAGCACCCACTTCAAAAATCCAGATTAACCCCAGAAAAAAAACAGCCAATTAAGAGACTGTGGGTTTGTTTTCTAGATTACAATTATTCTAGGATGCTTCTTCCAGTCTAACAGTTGGATTTCTATAATGAAATTCCCCCCAGACCCTTTACTATATCCAACTGACAGAGAATCATGATTTAAAAATAAATTTCTCTTAAATTTTATACCTATTCTTAGTTCATTTTGTTTAGGTATGCTTGCAAATTTACCTTTGTCGATTGCAAATGTAATCCCTTAACAGAGGGAGGAAGTGGGTTTGGGAAAGTCTATATTTGTTAAAAATAGGGTATCAAAGGAAGGAATGGATTGAAAAATCCTGCTTTTCAAACAGCTTTTTTAAAGCAGTAATTCCTGGATGATTTTGTAAAGGCTTTCTCTGCCAAGTAGTAGCTAAGTAGTTTACTTTGGTTCAGTTTTTGTTTTTGTTTTGTTTTTTTTTAAATTTGTCTGGTATCTGGAAATCACAAGACTTTGACAATGAAATTTAGTTTTAATCTTCTCATTGATTCAAAACACATCAACCATCAGAAGATGATGGGTTTGTTCCAATAAACAATCAAAAATGAAATTATGAAATATATACGCCTCTCCACATGAAACTTTCTAATACAACACACACAATCAAGAAGCAAAAAACAACAGGTTTCAAAGCAAGCTTCAGGCAAACTCTGTCTCAGAAAAGACCTAGGCATTTGTACACAAATTATTATTAACATGTGAGAACCAATTTGAAGGGTGTTTTTGAAACTTTTTAAAAAATGCACATTCTTCATCTTAAATATTCCATTAAAGAGTTTTGCATTCATACACTCATATAGTCATTTGATGATGCTTTTATATACTTTTCCTTTTTTCAATTAAATTGCCATCTTTAATAACAAAAGCAACCCTCTTTATGTATTATAAATTATGTCATCTATGTATCACTTTATCATTAATCCTGTGTGAATAAGAGTTTGCCCTGCACAACAAAGTAGACAAGATAGTATGAAGGTTATGAAAGATAAATACTAATGCATTAACAATTGGCTGCTTTCTTTAAATGGCTTAGCCCAGACTCCTGAGAAATTTTAAAGGATATTACCAATATAGCCTCTAACAGTCAAACCCTTCCAACTGGTAGTACCACCCTTGAGGCAAGAATATCTGAACTGATTGTTAATTTGTCCCTGAACCCCCAAATTTCAACCAAATTAACACAGCTTAAATTGAATAATAATATAAGACAAAGCGGTTTTTCCTTAAAAACAGGGCATAGTAATTGCAGTAGCTCCAAGAGCTTATACCCAAGGCTCAGTCACCTGTTCAGAGAGCTGAATTGTCCAAAGAGATGGTAATGCCTGGTGCAGGCTCTGGAAGTATGCGGCCACTGGCCAGGCTCATGTCATTTACTGTGACACTATTGGTGTTCATGACACTATTGTCATTTACTTCCCACTATTGGTGCCAGTGGCAAAGCACCATGGTAGGCACCACTGCTTTAACTCAGGTGGCTTTTCTAGCATTTTCATTATGACCATTTTTTGCCTCCTCTATTACAGCCCAGTTCCCATGCCACTGCAAGAATATAAGCATTTATCTTTAAATTTAATAATTAAAAAAATTGAAGTGTTTGATTCAAATTGGCACCCTCTTAAAACTGAAAATTCCCCAGCATGTAATTTCTCATGTTCAAATGAATATATTAACAGAAAAATTTGAATTTTTCTAAAAATACAGAGGTTTAATTAGTAATATAATTTCAATTTTAAACAACAGATCTTTATCAGTGAATTATAGATAGAGAAAGTCAAGATGGCAATAATTCTATGGTTTCCTATTAATGCATTTCATTTCTGGTAAAACTAATTTGATTTGCTGCACAAGCTTTAAAAAATAAAAATAAAAGACTAGAAAATGTGGTCAAATGATTACTATAATCCTGTGGTTCTCAGATTATTCAGAATTCATATCTCTTTTCTCTTCCTGAGAGACCACACTAAACAAAAAATATGGTCAAATAGAGAGTATTATAACATTTTTTGAAAGATCACAACACTAGCTTCTTAAATTAGTCTACTGGAAAAACAGGAACAATGTCGTAAGGTAGGGACATGGACAAAATATGCACTTGACATGTAAAAAGAACATAGCCTTCCAAAATGCTGTAATGCACTTACTGCATATAACAGACAAATGCTTCAACGAATTAAAAAAAATTAGATAGACCTCCTCAAGATATTATTTAATTATAGAATTGTTTTATTTAATTTTCAAGGTGTATATATGCCTGTTATATCTATTTCTTGTACTCGATTTTTGGAACAGGAATAGAATATTTGTTTTGATTTGTTCAATGCATAGGATTAGGAGGTCAATATGTGACAGAATTTCTAGCTAATACTAGTTAATCTTATCTAATTTGAGATCTAACCACTTGCTAGCATTTCCAAATGTCAGTCATCATTTATGCAAAATCCGTGGGAATATAATACCATAAATATTCCTTGCATTAGTGAAGTTGAAGTTTCTGCTTTATTTAATAAGGAAATGGAAAGTTCAGAGCTTAAGAACGTGAACCTTTTCTCATCAGCAATGATGTGGTGTAAGGCTAGAATAATGGATGACTTAACTGTCCAATGATCGTCTTAATGCCGTACAAAAAATTGACATTGGAAGAAAAAATACTTACAGGACATTGATATGATTTTTATAAAGTAAAACCCTTTTATTATATTAACTCTATTATTTCAGCATCCTACTTTCAAGGAAAGCCAACATATGAATATGAATAAACAACAATTATATTTAAATTTTCAGGAATTCCAGCACATTCTAACACATTTTGATTTTTTAGTTTTACTGTCTATCCTATCTAACAGCAGTAAATGAAGCATTGAACTTAACCCCTTCATTTCCTATGCTGCTGCAGGCTGAGTTTGCCTTAAATTTCTTTGTATGGCATATCAAAGGAAAGATTTTGTCATTTGAGCCCAACAAAGATGACTTTGTTTACTTGCTCGCTTTGGTCAGGCAGTCCAGAATAAATTCTCGACACAATGTTGCCCTTGTTGCTTCATTCTCTACTTCTGACCCCCAGACCCTCAAAAAGTTTGTCACTTGTCTGGAGAGCTGAAGAGCTCCAAATATCTGAAATGCTCTTTAGTGCACTGGCAACCCCATCTCCTTTTCGCTACTCCCTGTCTTTCCTAAGGAGCCTGTATCCAGACATCAGCTCATCACAGCCCTCCAGATGCACAGGCTGTCCCCATCTCAGTTATTGCAATCATATCTTAGTTTTTCAATCACACATACCACACTTGGTCCTCCTTCTGCTTTACCAGGCTGTGTGCATTTGTGCACAGGGACTTCAGAAGTGCTTTTTGACACTCGTTTCATGCTTTCCAAAAGCCCTTTTACTCCCATCACACTGTCCCATGTTCTTATTATCCCTGATTTCCACATTTTCATTTACCTGCAAACTGTCATCATCATTCTCAGTGTATCTGGTTTAATATTCTTTTCAACAGACAAGCAAGATTGGGGGCAAAGATGCTTTTAGGCCATTACTGTCAAGTGGGTCCCATCTCTTGCCTGCAGTTCTCATTCCTCAAAGAGAGACCTGTGATTATAAAACCCAAGGCACTGCCAATGACACCAGGCAGTTGCTAACTCACAGTGTGTGTCCACTCCAACCTGAGTCCTACTCCTTCAGTGGCAGAACTGAGAGAAACACCACTTGGCCTTCTGTGTCCTTATCTTTATCTCCAGACTACTGTAGCCCCTCCTGACTTCTTCCCAGGTGTCCCTCAGAAGTGATGCACATGGACAAAATGAACGGGAACCTCAGAGTTGGGAAGTCCTTGGCAGTCTCACCGTAGCACTCCTTCCTGCCCCAGTCCAGGATGTTTGCAAACAGCAAACCTTATGACAAGCAAAGCGTGCCCTACGACTTCTGGTCAGATGTGAGGTGCTCCCACCCTGCAAAAGGGGACATCCAACCATCACTACCCTGCACTTTCCCTTTGTGCTGGTGCTCTGTGCATGTTCAGTTCACTCTGGGGCTTCTCTGAATGGAACTTGTTCCCTTACACAGGATATTACTATTAATCCTGTGAGTTCAGATCTGAGGGTAGATAAGGAATCATTCTTTTGCTGCCAGAGGTCACAAGCATCATGCCTCTCCCATCTCGTGAGTCTTCATCCATCACTCAGTCAAGCATGGTCTTTATCTGTGCCTCCTTCCCTGCATCATAGGGCTCAGATCTTCCCTCTTCAGCGTTCCTTGTGAAGCCCCTGTCAGCATCATATTATTCCCCCTGATAGCACACAGTCCGCTCCATTCCCCCTGCAGCTCCTTACCCTGGTGACTCAGGGCCCTGATCAATCTCTCCTTCTAGTGCCCCTGGAGAGGATCCCACTATTCCTTGCTGTCTCAGACTTGACTGCTGCATTCCCTGCAAGAGTTCTGTCTGGGCCAAGACACTAGTTATCCACTTCTATTTTTTGACTGCACAGAAGCTGTAAACCTTCTCTTGTACTTCTTTTGCCAAGCTAAAATAAATACAGTATTTCAAATTTTCAGCAATAGCTTTTTTTTTTCTTGCGTAATTCACCTTACACTTCAAAATGCTTGGTTTCTCTCATGATAAACTTCTGACAGTGATATCCTTTTTCTCTGCAGATACACAGAGGTCTGCTCTCCCTGGCACATGAGCAATCTTGTTGCAGTGGAACCTGTGTAATAGGCTCCCAGAACTGACAGGTCCCAGGATAGAGTTCAATAAGGGGTAATGTGTAGTTTACCACAGATAGAGAAAGAAATTAGCACATCATTTCTCAGAATGCATGTTTCAAGAAAGCAAGAAACCCCTGGTTGTTGATAAGGGAAAACAAGCATATAGTATTGTTAGGATATGCAGCAAAATGTCTCTCAAACTGCAGACAAACTGTCCTCATCCATGCAACTCCAGAAGAGCCAATGTAAAGAAATACCAAAAAAAGCTATTCACAGTTTTCTGTTATTTTTGTTCTTTTTAGTGAAACCAGTTAAAGATTCATATCTGAATCTTTTACAGTGATGATCAGTATTAAAATGTTATTTCTAAGTTTTGCTAACTTGTTTTGATACCAAAATCATTTTTTCCTTTTATATAACTTTTAGATAGTTTTTATGTAGCTACAAGTATTAGCATGCATCCTTGTAATTCTTTAAGTCTGATAACTTAGCACAGTCCTAGTATTCTGTTAGGCCAGAAGACCAAACACCCCAGAAGCCGTGGGGCCAGGAGACCAAACATCCTACTATCTTGGGGAGCCAAGGTCCCCTTCTAGAACGTATCTTGTAAACTAGAGATTAGCCCATCCAGGAGGAGATTCCATGGATGGGGAGAATGTTACACCCTCTACCCAAGCCCCCTTATTGGGCACCCTTGTTAGATATGCTAATTTTTAGGTCAATAAGTTGTATATGTGGTTTATGGTGGGTATGCATTGCGACACATTCCACCTTGGCAAAGTGGTGCACCAATAAGGATCCTTATTAAAAATACCGAGGTAAAAACCCTTTGCTCCCTTAACCGTGTCTGGCTTTCATTTTCTAAGACCAGAAAAAGGCATCAGTTTCATAGTTTTTTCATGGTTTAGGAATGGTACTCCTCAATTTAGTCCTCCCACCAAGACCCTCCAAGCCACATTGCCACTTGCTCCACTGCCTCCTGACATCTTCTGCTGCTCCATTCAACCCCACTCCACCCCACCCCGCTCCTCAAGTGGCCTGAGGGGTGAATTGGTGTCGCAAAAAAAGGCAAAGATCATGGGTTGAGATAGGAAGATAAGATACAATTTACTGGAAAAAGCAATAGGATAAGAAAAGGAACAGTAATGGCAATGATATTAAGAATAAAAGTGTATGAAAGAGAGGGTGATTCATGTGCAAAATGCTCATAAGCCCAGTCCAAATAAAGCAAACCCTTCTCCCCAGAAGAGAGTTCCTCTGCCCCTCAAATCCCCCTTCCCTGCATCTGGCAATGACCTAAGATGTTATAGAATAACTCCCTGTCTTTGCCATGCCCCCTCCTGACTACTGCAGATATTAACCCTGTAACCAGGACAATAGTAAAATGCATAAATCCCATATTTTAAAACAGATTATTTTGAAAATTTTGAAAGAGGAATCTCCACCTGTTATTTCAAACACTCAGTTCTCCAGTTTAAGGTCAAATAAATGTCCTGGCCATGATACCTTGAAAGGACAAAACCTTTGAAGCAGTCTAGTTTTTCACTGTAGTTTAAGGACATACACTCAGACACCATTTCTCCTACATTTAGCTTAAAGTTATCCTTCCACTAGAAAGCTTTCTGACAAAAGCACTAATTACATTGCCTTTCTTGCCTACAAGCTTATTATTTCTGGGAAATCTTAAATCACTGGGGTACCATAGTCCTCCCCAAGCACAAATTTTCCACAAACTGAGTAATGGCATGTCTATTATCATACAGTCACTCACATGTGTTTGAAAAGAGATTGCAAAAATTCAGATAAAATTCATCAGGGTTTCCTTCCTAAGAGAAAAAGGAATCAATCATCATTCACAAAACTTTAAAAATAATTCTTAATGAAAACCATTAATCCAAGCATATAATTAGTGGAAGTGATATAAATGAAAAATGTTTAACAACATGAGGAATAAAGACTGCAACAGTGGAAAATTATACACAATGCTTTTGAAATAAACTAGTTTCTTGACAAATAGGTAGTTTTTCTTTCCCCTTTTTTAAAAAAAAGTTTCTATTTAAAAGAGGAAGCGGTAGAAACAACCAAGTCTACTAACATTTTATGGTTAAAAATTTCCAAGATAGAAGAGCCATACCAACAATAAATTCTGTGAGAAAGCAGGTTGAAGACTGTTTTACCTCAGCAGCATTCTCTTTACATCAATTGGCTATACTGCTGAGAGGAGATTCTTGTGAAATCCTGTCCTGTGCTACTTAGTTACATAAAACCAGAGACTATTGGGAATTGTGTGATGCTCCTCAGTCCTTGGCTTCCGGGCATCCTCAGCATGAAATTCACGAAAGCACATTGCAACAGCCCGGATATTTTGGTTTCGTTGGAAAATAAAGGTATTAATTTCATCTAGTGGTGAACGGCCCAGATTCCTTCCCATATGCAAATGACCTGGAATCATTCAGGGACTGGCATTTCTATCCCATCATGTAGTCTCATTGCAGGGCACTCCAGCTCTCAATATGTCTCTTAGCCTATATGAATTTAAAAAAAAATCCTTGGGTTACTTAGTAATTGCATTTGTTGGGTATTTACAGTGTGTAAATCTTGCTGATGCTAAAGAAATTTGAGAGATATTTTCCATAGAAAAGCTGTGTAAAAAATGTAGAACAAAATAAGCACAATTGCTCTGTCAGAAAAGTAAGTAGACAGTCTTCCTTGCTGCTGGAGCTGGATTTTTTTTCCTTTTTTACCAATAAGGAGAAAATTCACCACTGATCATGTAACTTCAGGTGTTGTTTTGATGCATGAGAATACTTTCTTGTGAAAGCTCTTGAATGTGATTCTCTATCACGATGAAAGAAATCATAATTTTCAAGATTTCATGGAAGAGATGTCACTTGTAAAGAAATTTTAAGGAAAGTAATAGTAATAAATAAAATACTAACAAATTTAAATCATGCAAGAATTGAGTATCATTCACAACAACATTGCATCTATGTAACCCATTTGACTTCGGTAAAACATGCAATTTCTGATCTAGACAGCTAAGTGGATGGAGAAAATGGAATAAGCTCTCCCTCATTTTTTCTCATTTAGAGAGTTCTATACAGACTTCACTGTCTTTGAAAATACTCAACCCCTCAAAAAAAGAAAAAAAAAGATTTTATGCATAAGTTTCCTCTGTTAGCCATCTATCTTTAATGTCTTCCAATTTTCAAAATCAGAAACATCATTATGCTTACCTACCGTGGGAACAAATGAACATTTCTTACAGGGTTATATAAAGCTTTCAACTGATATAGAGAAATGCAACCGATAATTAAGTAAATTAAAAACACCTGATGATTCATAATTTTCAGTCATTGGTGCAAAATAATTACGCAAGGAAGAAAATGTTTTGGCTTTTTATGCAATCACAAAATAATTGGAGAGATTAATGGTACTAAGTATATTTTGCAAGCATTGAGCCATTTCTGAAAACACTTGTAGCATGAAATATAATATAGCCTAAAGACTGAAGTGTACTTGGAAGACAATTACTTTAACTTCTAAACAATCCAATATGATTTTGCTCAAGCAGTAGTGTCTGAAAAGGAGCATATATTACTTTGGTTTTTGTGCTTTAAGCTGCATTTTTTTATTTATTTCTGTCACTTTTATTTTACATCAGTAGGAAACATGCTAAGTTTGGATAAAATATCTGCTCTTTTGGTGTAAATGATGGATATAATATGATTACTTCACTCAAAGCTTGAATCATGAAAGGACCTTTGTCCTATATAGCTTCACGTGAGTCAAGGTGCATATTATATGCATGATCAAAGAGCAGAAAGTCTGACATTTGAAGGTCAGATCAGAGAGGGCAATAACAAAAAGGAAATTATTATGCATCCTTTTACCATAGAAAAAAGGAAGTAATAAAGGTTATGTGAGAACAAAACTTTCCACCAGGCGCGTGATAAACTGCTATAATTACACAAGAATCAAACCACCTCAAAACCCCAAGATAGTTCCTCTGAACCATTCCTATATTGCCTTATATTTAAAATTGATCTCATACAATCTCAAGATGTGTATTTATATATACTAATGTAAAGCATTTTGGAATGTTAAAATCTGCATGGACACGCTTCTGTGCTTAGATTGTACTTTGAGACATTTTTTTACAATACATTAAAGCATGTAGAATTTGCTGTTGTCTGTGGCAAAAATAGCATAAGCAAGCAATCTGATAACAGGAATTTTCAAAGGAATCTCAGAAAGTAGCCACATAAAATATATAGCTTTACTCTGTGAATACTCTG
Organism: Melanocharis versteri; assembly: GCA_013397845.1. NCBI lineage: Eukaryota > Metazoa > Chordata > Aves > Passeriformes > Melanocharitidae > Melanocharis > Melanocharis versteri. The sequence continues at coordinate 528,434 of VZTG01003997.1, forward strand.
TGGGAATTACTTATCGGAGCAATGAACTGGATAAGCCATAAGTCAAGAGCAAGCACTGCAATTAATCTACTCTCTTTTCCTGATTTTGTGATGACAAATGGCAGACTGGAAAGGGACTGTACTAATGACCCAATTAGAGAATAGTTGCTGATGTGAAAACCATGGAGAAAAGGAGTCTGAATTTGCCCTTCCAGAAGCAAGACTTTTGGAAAGAAAAGCTAAGCAGCTCTGTGGCCAAATACCCTGTTTGTTACCACACTGAAGAACATGAACCACGTTGCCCAGGTTTGCATACCTGCACGAGTCAGTACTGATAGTGTTCTCTGTGTCAGAAGAGACACAGGTGAAGTACAAACCTAGGTCATTCCAACGCACGAAATCTGACAGGTAACTGTAGGTAGTGAGCTGTATCCCAAAATTTCAAGCAGAATAATGTCATGCAGAAACAGGTTACAGTCCTTTCAAGAACCAAAATATTCTGTTCGCTGCAAACATGGCTGTTAAAAATATTTATGCTGAAAAGTTGATAAAAAATAGTTTTTATTAATCAATTTTGCTGTTGATGAAAAACGTTAGGAAAAAATCCCAAATTTCATTCTTAAAGGAAGGAAGGGCTTTGTGAGAACATCTGATATCCTTTTTCTCCCTCAGGAATTTCCTAAAGCCTGATCTCCACAACTTTGTATCAAAAGTTATTATGATATTAAACCAGATAAAGCAGTAGGCACCATAGGGACTTCATCCCACCATCCTCTTTTGAACACTACTTTATCAAAGCTCTGAATTGTGATATGGAAGTCATTTTTCTTAAAATAAAGGCTTGAACTCCACTGATAATTTTTTCTTCTTCTCCGTTTTACTACGCACAGCAACATGGAAAAGAAATATTAATGCTTGTATGTAAAGGAACCGCAGACACTTCCCTAAACAAATAATTGATCATGAACTCCCTAAGAAGGAAGGAGATTTCTTTTGACCTTATCTATTTTTTTATGGACCTTGTATGAGGATGCATATAAGCTGTCTTTGGTAAGTAGAGAAGACCTCGCCTTCCTTAAACATTCAAAATGCCCCCTACATAATTTATGATGATAATATATTCAGTAAGGTCTTTCTTTGTTGATGAAAATGACAGTTAACGAAAGCAAGCTTTTAGAGACTTTTTTACAGTATGCTATATTTCTTAGTGAAAGTCAACTAAGCTTAATAAAATTTCTTTTAAAAAGTAGGTTTAAGATGAAGTTCTGTTGACTGAGAATATATATTTTTTTAATTATTTAACCAAAACTAACACTTTATACATGCTTCTTGCATGATGTGTCAACATCATATTAACACCAAGAGAAATAGCAGACAACAATGGACACATTGTACATGTTTCATAGCTTTAAAATGCTTCTAACCTGATTTAAAGTTTAAAAGTATTACTATGGCCTGTAGATATGCTACAAAAACATATCTTGGAGTTGTGAATTTTTCTATCAATACAATGTTAAATACAAATGACAGTTAGGAATATTGATGTGACATTAATTTGATCCATTAATCAGAAACATACCATTAGTAGACATACTAAGACAAATAGAAAGTTTCCTGAAGAAAAAGCCTTGCAGATTTAAAGCAGATATTAGTGTGGTAAAAATCTAGACATCAAAATATATGTTGTGAGTGTTATTTCCAATAAAATTCAAGGAAATCTGTGTTTTTAGACTGACACATCATGCCCATAAATCATCATGTTTATTTTTCTCCTATTGCTTTATTTTCATTTCCCCATTTCACTCCTGCCCCTGCCACTAGGAGCTAAACACAGAGCGTATAATATAGGTTTTTGGATATTTACCAGTCTTAGCAAGGTTAGGTAGGCAATTTGCTTGGGCCTGTTAGTAAGCCTCTCTGACCAGATGGTGGCTTTTTGTTGTGTCTGTGTTTGCAAAGAAGGTGATCCCAAAGTAGATAGACAGAGAGACATCCTGATTCCCTCATGGCTTCAATTCATGGTATAAAACTGTAATTTCTGGTGAGACAGTTTTTGTTCCTCTTCATACCAAAGGGCAGTATTGCCCACAAACACCACATTATCATTTTAGTCTTAAGATAACATGGAAGATTTTCACAGGCTATTACACCTGATTCATAATTAAGTTCCTCGTCAGTCCTTTTATCTAGGACAATTCCACTTAGGATGCAACTTTTGGATGAAATTCTACAAACCTACCTGTACAATAGCAATACTAAAAAATCTGGGTACAAACAAAGCTGTCAAACAGCAATCTAAATGCAGGCATTGAGTGCTATAAATAACTTGCTGTGGGAAGTGCACAGGTGAAAACAAAAAGCTACAATGATTCACAGTGATGACTCAAAACATAATATAAAACCTATAGTAATTTCTGAGGTACAGAATATAATTCTTAAAATGTTCAGCTCCCACTGATATTCACATGCAACTAAAAACTCAACTTTCCTAGTGCTTTTGATAGACCTCACCACACTGTATTCAAATCAAGGCCAAAAATTTTACTATTTTCCTCATAAGTCTCAAGGTAAAGGACAACGTGCTCCAAACTTGATTACAGAATTTTCTGATGGGGTAGAATTCTCTTAAATAAAGGCTGTAAAATTTTATTTCAGCATTCTTCAAATACACCCAGAGGGGACATAGAGGGTTGATGAAGTTCAGACATCTATGTTTGTGAGAGCAGATGTTGCTTCTCATACTTGGAGAGTCATAAGTTTTTATGCCGGGTAATAGGATTTTTCCTTTAAAGAGAGTGTCCTACAACTTCAGTCCATGAAAAATCCTGGTAAATTGTACTCCAAAGGGACTGGGCACTATATCTGTGTGTTATGCACACCAACTGGTGGATTTGTTCAGTTATAAAGATTTTAAGGAACAAACGGGAGAGCACACACAACTTTACATTCTAGAGCATTCCCAAAGACACTTTTAATCCAGTGGGATATAAACTTCGTGATTCTTCACCAGCAGCTACATAGTTTGCTTTGAGATAGACAAAGGCTGAAAACATCCTGGTGCAAGTCTCCAGTTTCCTTTAGCAGTAGACAGCATCAGGCAAGATGTTAATCAAAGGCATCCATCACTGCCGATTTCCCAAAAGAGCAGTATTCTGAAACAGCTGTCTGAATAGAGAATGTTGTTGCCAGTTTCCCAGACTGATCCTAGCTTATATTTCTGTATTATCTTGCATTCTCACCACTGTTTTCACATCAGCATACAAACCTAAGAGATAAGTAAAGGTGAAAGACTTCAGCCTTTGGGAGATGACACTAAAACCTTTGCTTTCCTACCTATGAATCAGTAAGAAAATGTTTCATATCTCCCTTCCCTTTTGCAATTATTATTCAAGTTGTTGGAGAGGAATTGAGACAGACAGATGCAAAGGGAAAAACTTAGAAAAGGTGAAGTTTACTTAGCAGCACTGCAGAAAGCAAACTGTCTTCACTGTAAGTAAGCTAGAATAGAAGGAGTTAAATCTTGCAGCCAGTCTTCAGACTATTTGCATACTGACTTGGGGATTTACACTGAACACAGAGTCCTGAATTTTGGCAAAAAATATTTTTAGAGGGTTGAATGATCGTCCTTGAAAGAACAGTAGAATGTGAAGTGAGGTATATCCAGACATTCATGGAAATCAGACGACATTTCAGGGTCAGGCATATGTCGAGGTGGTTTGTAATCTTAGGACCCCATGAAAGTTGAATTTCTGTTGAATATAGGAATGTTTTTCGGGGTTTTATTTGTTTTAGCAGCAATGGAAACACTTGAATATCACATTGAACTTGTTACATAAATCAACTTTCTGCACTGCATATCTATTCAAGAGACTGTATTTAAAATACACTCAAATCCGGTGTTTGCTTCAAGACACAATCCTATAAAATAACAGACATCTCTTTTACCCACATGCTGCAGTGCTTGTCATCCTACCATGTAGTCTTTTAGCTCTTATGACTGAAGTGTTCAGTTTTTAAGGCAATGCTTCGGAGAATGGCATTTTTAGCACTTTTACTTTTCCCTCATATTTGATGCTGGGTTTCAAGGATAACTGTGAAATATTCCATGAATTTTGTTTATTTCACACTGAGCTTTGCCTGTGAATTGCAAAATAATTATCTAATACATGGGAACATTCACAACTCTTTGTGGCTCTGCTTCTGTCTTAGGTAATCTCAGAAGTGAAATGATGTGTTGCCTCTCAACTTCGTTTTGTTTTTTAACCAGAGAACCTGTAATTTAAAGAGCGTCGACTGGTTCTAATAACACACACAGAACAAAGCTATAGCATTGTGCTTCACCCATGAAGAAAACACATATATTTTTCTCTTCCTTGTAATTTTATTTTTCACTCTTACCAAAGATGTGTGATAGCGAACATGTAAACACATCTATATTTTCATTTATTTGTGGTAAAAGTCTCTGGTTACTCCACATTTAATTACACAGAACTCTCTGATTAAAAGAAACCCTACTGTCTCATTTCTGTCACTTTGATATATTACTCCAATTTCAACAGAAGATTTCTTCTGGCTCACACTTTTGGTTAGTGTTTTCATAAATACCTTCCTTAGGCAATTCATTCTGTAAGGAATGTGTATGACATTGGAAAATCTTTTTTTCCCTTTGGACTACAGTTGCTATGATTTATGGACCTGATCCTGTCCTGTAAAGTAGATAAAAAAGTCCCTTTTGAACTAGATTCACCATAATATTATCCCAGATTTTCTGAAGAAGTGACTCTATTACATGGAAACTGCTTGTGAAAACGCTGCTATAGTCCTATAGCTACAAAGGTGAAGTAAACAAAGGTCAAACCTTTTCACAGTATTATTCCTATTTCCTAGGGCCCTTTCCTTTTGTTTTTGATGAATGTTCTTAATTTTTGTTTTTCATCTTGAGCAAATGAAGTTGTATACAGTGTGGATATGTACCTTAAAAAGGACTAAACCTAGTCTCAGATGATATAAAAGAAGCCTTGCATACAATATTATAGCTAATAGTCAATTTTTACTATAATAGAAAATCCACAGAGATGTTTGCTCTCATTTGAGATTTTAAAAAAAAAGGAAGAATAAGAAGTTAGATTTAAACTATAAAAAAAATATTTTTTTCCGTATCTTCAGATGGTTATCTCCTTGCTTCCTTTGTTTGTTTTTTTCCAACTCTCACGGAATCACAGAATCATAGAATAAATAATTTTGGAAGAGATTTGAAGAGATCCTCATGCCCAGTCTTTTGTGCAGAATAGTCAACACTGAATAGGGTGGATTGCTTAGTTGGGCTGTAAAATCCTCCAAGGAGACATTCTACGGTCTCTCTCTGAGCTACACATGCTAATGCTTAATTATGCACAAGGTGGATGAATTTCTTTGGCCTTATGTCAATTCAGAACTTCATAGACAGCTTCAGTTAATGACAACTGACAATGTTTCATTCTTTTGGGGGAGTATTTCTTCTAGTAGCCCTATATGTGGGCAACTCTGTAATTTTGTTTTGGTTTTTGTTTGGTTGGTTGGTTGAATGTGCTATGTCCCAACACTGCATGTTGATTTAGAGTCCATGATTTAAACCAGAATTATAATAGGTGCTAGATATAGGCCAAAAAATAGCAGAAAAATTTACAATAAATAAGGTGATGAATGCTTCCAGGGGACCCAGTGGATTCCCAGAACTATATTTACAATCACCTCCAGGATTCTCAGGAGTATAGAAAAGTTGAATTCTTTCAGATGAAGAATGATAAATTCCTGAGAAGGGACGCCACTTTATCACCCTTCCTGGGACTCAATCTCACGTGACAAAAGCTGCGTGGTTTATATTGCAACCACAACAGAAAAAATCATTTCTGCCATAGCTGTCCTGTAGTTATAACTTGGCAGAGTGTCAGGGCTGTGCCTGAGGGCACACAGCGTGCATTTAGTCACGAGTTCCTTGAGTGGTCCAGGAACTCCACAGCTCCCCTTTCTCCACAGACGAACCAAACGACTGACTGGAGAGACAGGTCTAAATGGATTTCTGTCCGCCTTCATGCGGAAACCCGGGACTAATACAGACTTGGGAGATTCCCCCAGATAGCTCATGCTGTGCCTAAACAAATTGGTAAACATTATCTGCGTGCTTCAATTATTAATTAGCATTCTGAATGGAGAGTCTGGTTATCCCAAAGACTCCTCAAGGTGGTTGCTGCTCCAAAATAGACTAGACTGTAGACAAATAGGACACCCTCAGTAGTCAGTTGAGACTGTTGCTGAAAATGCAGAATATTCAGATTGGTTTTTTCTTCCTAAACTCCTTCTCAGAGAGGAGTCCAGGTGTGGCTAGATCCAACTTTAGCCCCAGACTTTGTCAAAGGTTTAGGTCTAAAGGATTATACAGGTGTAACTGAACTTTTATACAACTTGTCCATCAGGATGAAGGATGTCAAACCTGTTATATTCATATAAATATAAATATTCATTATGATGGTGATTAAACAAAAATAGCTTAATCAGAATTATTTGCTACATAGTATAGGAGCTATAACTACTAATATAGTATAGTACACTCTTTCTAAGCCATATTGAAGCCATTATATTAAAGCAATTGTTTTAAAGCTATCAAAACCAGCTATTACATAAAGATTGATGTTACTCTCCCATACCCACTTCTGTGGGCATATATCCTTTGCTCAGCCACCTTGAGAGGTGCCCCTATTCAAGTAAGAAATCTTCACACACACCCCAAGAAGGGGTATGCTGTAAGACCCTGCTGTTAAAAAGTGGGACTTTATACTATGTACTTCATAGTATAAAGTGAATAGCTGTCAGTCACATATCTCCGGGCCATCTGTGTCAGCTCAGCAGCTTTTGTTAAGTTAATAACGGTATCACTTCTTTGTTACTTTTTCTGGGTATTTTACCAGTTCTAACAGATCTTCACCTTACTATCAGGATGTTTAAGTTTGGAATTGAGGAGTCAAACTGGTTTCAGCATTCTTCAACACCAAAAGCTCCATGATGCTCCCTTTTCCATTCATCACTGGTAGCTTTGCAAGTAGGGAGGGGATTGTTAGAGTTGATTTATCCCGTTCTAGGCAGAGCAGACTGCTACAGGCACCCAAGATGAAAGTGGGCCTAGAACAAAGACAAGCAGACTAACTACAACAAAATCACTTAAAGGATCATTTTACTGCCACTAGACTACTATCTACCACCCTAGTCAACTGCTTGTTATGTCTATGGCTCTGCTTAGAGCCTGATAGCACAATTACAAAATCTGAAGGGAAAATCTGATTTTTTTTTTTTTAATTTCTCCTCCATTCAGGTCACTGTTTCAGGGTATTCTCAGAAATCACATTGGTCTGGAGGGCTACGGCAGCTCTTTATCTACAACAGAAACATTCATTGCAGTCTGATCTTGTTCATGTTTCTTGAAACAACTGCTTCACCACGAACATTCACAACAGCTGGGATACACAAAACATAAATAATTGCATTGTCAGTGGCATATCATCATCTAACATAACAGATGACATTCCAGTTGGGGGGGGGTATGTGGGGATATTTATGTATACAAATAACTTCCAAGAGGATTGAAATGTGGAAGACATAATACTGGGAGAAATCATCATTCTATACAGTTGATTGGAAGACAGTCTTTTTAAAGCTTCTGAACTGGAACTTTAGAAAACAAAGATGATTTATAGCATAAATTATGACAAGCCAAAAGCAATCACTATTGAGGAAATCTATAATATATTTGATAAGACTACTAAAATCCACAGACACAGATTTTGAGAACATAATAAAGAAAATTAGATTATATTGGCATGTTGTATTCCATTATTAAGTTAAGAGCTACTTAAAATATTTAAAGGAATAATGTTACAAGCAAAATAATGTATCTGAGGATAGAGCTTTACATATTACTTAAAATCTTTCTGATGAATGTTGCACACTACAGAAATCTGGTCAAGGAAAAATTGGAATATTAAAGGGAAGTTCACTTGTTATAGGCAGGAATATATCTTATAAACCAATTTTTCAACACTGCATAATGAAACAAAGCATCCACACATTTGAGAAGACTGACCCGGGGAGAGAGGTTTTTTCTCTCTTTTTGAATGTCTGTGTTGGAGGAAAATCTATTTCATCACCCTTTTTCATTCCTCCCCACCCTCCCCAACCCCCCAAAATCGATAACTATTGAAATTTAGAGAAGAGGTGCTCTTTTCATCTCTAGCACATTTTTTGTTTGAATAGAATCAACTAAAAAAAAACAGGTTCAGAACGAAACCAGCAACAAAACTTTAAGTTATAGTGGCAAGAAAAGAAACTTCATTGGCAAAGTTTTGGTTATTTGACTTTATACACATTTTTTAAGAAAGAAAAGAAAAATTATGTGCTAGTCAATCTAAACTGAGAATGCAATGATGGACATGTAAAATTTGTGTACTAAGATAAAGCATTCAGCCATATCAAGAGAATCAAGAGAACACAGAACGATGACATTTCCTAATTTTCAGTACTTGACTACAATCTGTATTTGTAAATACTACTACAAGAGGTAAGTTTTTTTAATATCCTTTTACGATTTCTTAAGTTATTACAGAGAAAATATGATTCTTTTCCTAGTCATAGACATCATCTAGACAGCCTTGTGATTTGTCAACATGATTGAACCAGCATGTTTTTTGCTGTGGACCTGATGACGGAATCTGATAGCCTTAGCTGGTTGTTACCCTCCCTGTGAACCAGCAAGAGAAGAAATGACTGCAAGAGTTTCTTGACATGAAAATAAAGCAGATCAAGTGCTGATTATTATTTACCCTTAGTAAGGCAACCATGAAGCCAGAAGATCAATCTGATGCTATCTAGAATCAGTCTATTGATTAGGACTGTGAAAGCACCATAACCCAGTAACAGCATCATGTTCACAGCATCACTGGAGTTGTGTGACAATAATTACATCGAGGAAAGAGCACTACAGAATTTAACTTTTCTTCTTGGTAGCTATTATTGCCCAAAACATATATTTTAACAACTGGCATTTTTTTTGTTAACTTTAAAAATAATAACATGAGTCATACAAGTTCCTTTCCAGTAACACAGAAAGAAATACTTTGCTGAACATAATCAAAATTACTTTGCCGAACAAAACCTTCAATTAATTTCAAATTAAATGGCTCTTCCAGTGTAAGATGTAAAGATTGATCAGACTCTGCTATCCAAGTGCTTATGCATCCAGCAGGTTCTTTTCTTGAACTAAGAGAATAAATTTTCATAAACATCACAACAAAATCAGTTCCCCAAAAACCTCATGCTGATTACCATCAGACCATCTAATATATGCAGTTTTAGTTAACCTAAGCATATCAGGACTATTCCAGTAGTGTAGAAGAGTGTACTCCAGCAGTCATTGATTTATAGTCATTCTCCTCAAGCTTTGATTTGCCTTTCTGTTCCATCCAAACACCTGATATCTAAGTCCATCTGTTTCTTACCCTGGCTCCTCACGTAAATGATTTCATTTCATGCCTACTGTTCTTTTTTTTTTTTTTTNTTTTTTTTGTAAACCAAGAAGAAATTAATAGTGCAAGCAGACAACAAAATCTTACCATTTTCTTGCAAACAAGAAAGTTTTCAACCACATTTACAGTCCTTTCTACCCAAAATCACAATTACCTTTGTTTTGGAATGTAGTTCAGTTTAGCTTCTACCCTAAGCAAGCCCAGAACTTTATACAGAAGCCAGCAGCATTTTTTTTCTGGCCTTTACTAACACCAACTATTCTTCTCTTAGTCTTCTATCCTTAGAGGATAAGTAGCAGCTAATTAGTCACATCCCTCAAAGCTCACCCTATCTTTCCCATGCAGTTCATGGCAAAACTACAACTAAATGATTTGAGCAAATTTTTATTTTGATGATGGATCTCTGTGACACCCAGATGATTAATATTTCACTGTAACAGCATAAAATTTGAGGGCATTTGGTCTGTCAGTGTGTGACATAGCTCTAAATGTCCTTCTATTTGCACTGTGACAAAGTTCTTGACTTGAGACCAGATGCTTCGTAACAGGGTAATGAAATGTCATTTATTGCAAATACTAACAAGATAATGGTAATTCAGTTTATTGTGTAATGGAGCATTAACTTTTGAAATATTCTAAATCAAACCGGTTCTCTGATGAGTTACATTTTCACATAGAACACAAATGATTAAGTATATTCAACATGGACAAATAAAGAAATCTATTAGAGATTAACCGGAATTTTATGCTAGGAGGACCAAAACCCTGACAGCATAGTTTTTAATCATATTCTCTTGCACTTACCCTTCTCTGGTATAGTCCAGCCTACCAGCATCCTGCTGTGCTGTTCTCTGTGGGAATTGGTGTGGAGAGGGGAGAAAAAGAAGGGATAGTTCTGTTACTTTCTTTTTGGTGCTCTCTCAGTTGTTATTTGAAAAAAAAACAACCACCACGCAATCCTGCTTTCTCAAAGAAAATTAACAAACATGATATGGTTTCCAATGCTGCTTTTCCAGACATGCCTGTGACTTTAGGAATCTCATCCTCTAGCCCCCTCTTAGCACAAATTACTTTCTCTTTTTCCTTCTTCTTCTTCTTTTTTTTTTTTTTTCCAGCAAATGTGCAGGTTATTGCATGTGAAATNTTTTTTTTTTTTTTTTTTTTTTTTTTTTTTTTTTTTTTTTTTTTTTTTTTTTTTTTTTTTTTATCTTCAAATATATATGCAGGAAAACATGTCAACAAATTAAAATTGCTCTTCTTTTATCACTCCTCAGAAATCATTCTCTCTCACACCCCATGAGAAGCTTTTGCTGCAGCTTATTTTTCCAGCTATTTTACTCCATGTGGAGTTCATCACTACTCTCATTTAGCCTAGATGTAAGATGTGTGGCATACCTACCACCATTAACAAGATCTGTGATAACTTACACGTTAAAGAGAGGTCTCCTGTTCAGCCAGGTGGTTGTTGTGAGTCCAGGTCAGAGTTCCTCCTATAGGAGTAGGAGTAGCGGTTCCAGCCGTGAATTCTTTTGAGAATCTAAAACAAATATTAAAACTATCGAGTCTTCAGGTGTACCTAAACTACAGGACTAGTAAAGTCTCTCAATGCCCTCATTTAGCTGTGAGATCCAGTAGCATCATGGTTCAAAACACATACACACGCACTAACGCATGCCTTGCATCCCAACCTGATTTCCACCTGAAGAAAAAGATCCATTTAAAAATGATATCATTAAATAATGATGCTTTTCTGTTATAAACCTCATTTAGTAACACCTGTGACAAGAAACAGAGCACAGTATAGAGAGTTTGTCCTCCAGTCTCTGTCTTGACAAGTTAATTTCCACTACTCCTGCTATTCTTTTCTTCTAACAGCATGCCAAATGCACTTCTCTGCCACTATCACAACAAATATTAGTTGAGCTAGATTTCGTTTACATGGATAAAAGTGGCTGCTTTTAGTATACGGCTATGAATATGTACTGGGGTGTCTCCCAGCTTACATGCAACAATTAACTGTGCATAGCATTAATTAAAAAAAGAAAAAAAAGAAAAAAAAGAAAAAAAAGACTACAACAGCAATTTGAAAATTTGAGTATCTTATCTATAACTTACCAAAATAACCATGGCTATAAAAATGAAGCCAGATATTCCTGAAACTTCTTGAAATTACCTTCTGTACTTTTGATAAAAAAACACTGGGTATGAAATTAAAAATCTTTTGTCCATATATCTACTAATGTTTGGTGAGATGTGATTGCATGTGTGACATTTTGCAAATTGTCTGCAGATTTACATTAAGAGAAAAAAATAAAGATATAGATATTTTTCAAGATATTCCAAGGTCAATATATATTTAATATATTCTGACACAGGAAAAATATACAGAGTCCAATACTACATACCATTGTATACTGTATACAGTAGTGTAAAGATACTAAAAATTTAATATGAGAAAATCTTTATACAAAATACTCCTTACAACACCTTATATCTTCACCTCTGCAAGGACATAAGAGAGCAGCAAAACCTACCCGACCTTTCACCTTCCAGAGAAAAAAAAGCCACCTTAGAGGATTGAAGAAAGGTATTTCCTTTCACTTGAATCCTTCTAAATCGAATTAGTTATAAGGGGTTTAACTGTTTACAGCTGAATCTTCTTAGGCTGTTAGAAACGATGTTTTCCTTTCAGTACTCACACTCCCACCTTGGTATTTCAGCAGAGAAGCACTGAATTTTCCTTCTGAAAGCTATTCTATGTTTTACAGACGGAAGAGAATTAGGCACCAGAAGGCAGAGGAGAGAAAGGGGTTTACAATCACAGCTGTAAGCCACGGTGGCTTCTGAGGCCAGACATGGATATTTTCCACTCTGAGTCCATAATGAGCCAAAGCAGCTGCCTCCCAAAGAGAAAGGGTGGTAGCTCTGTGAAAGTCAAGGTCTTCCCTCGCCTACAACAATATGAACTCAGGAAGATGCAGGAGACACAAATCTATACTTTTTTCTGAATTTGTTCACTGTGGGACTCCCACAGCATACGTCCATCATACCCCATCTTACATTCAAACCTCTGTTGTATTGTAGGGCATACCTATTCACCAGCACTTATGTTCGAGATAAATACTTACTGAATTAATTTTTTATCCAGAATAAAAACCCATAAACCACAACTTTTAGTCTATTCTTATTCAGAATGTGTGCTTTAAGCATGCCTTTAGATGTTACTTTGTAGAGATATTTTACCTAAAGGGAGCCTTGATCTAAAACTGTGCCCTATTCTGAATGCATAAACGGTATTTCTCTTATTCACATGCATTTTTGTTTTCAAATGAGATGAAATGTTAGTGTGACAGTTTACTCCTCAATATCTGTCACATTTCTCAGATTATGGTCTATTCCCATATCTTCATTTTCCTTCATGACAAATTCTGACATGTTCTGAGATATTCCACGGGGAGCACCTTTATGTCTGCTGTAGGAATAGCTGCCTTTTAAAAAGCTATCCCCTACCAACGACTGGCGGCTGGCAGAATGAATAGTGCAGATGATACCATTTAGTTCTATAAAAGAGGGATGACCAGAACCATTTTCTCTCTTCTCTAAGTCTTCTAAAGAGAACAATATGCAGGTTAACTGACATAATTATAGACCATCCTTTTCATGAATAACAGTCTAAGAACTCAGGCTGCTCTCCTCACTCTTCTTATCACAACTTGTCTGTAAATTGTTTGTTTCTAACAATAATGCTCTTATGAACCCTTGTCTCTCCCCTTGAGGATAACAAGGTAAAGTGGCTTCTATACACCCAACAATCTTCACACAGACCACTGACTTTATCGCAATACACCCACCTTGCTCTAAACACAGATTCCGTTCATTTCCTTATAATCCAGTAGTAAGATGGTCACAAAACCATCCCTGCTCCCCCTCACTTATCTCATCTTATCCACACTGCTGAATCACAGGACATGTTCAACATACTTCAGCAATCCGGTAGGAGAGAAGATAGGAAACAGCACTCTCAAGAGAGTGTGAGGGAGCTCTATAGCTATAAAAAAGTATTTTGTAAATTTGTACATTTCATTGGAAGATGAGACTGAGATAGATGTGCTTCGGAATACAGGGCAGTCTGGCAATTTTGTTTTTTCTTTTTTAGTGCCCTCAGCACACAGCACAAAATTTATCACCTCTGATTTATAGAGTATTACCATATATTGGTTAAGATTAAAAATAGTCTGCAAGTGCTGAAATGGAAAAAGATTTTGATTTTTCTGAGCTTTGTAAACATGACTGACTTTCTGAATACAAGATTCTTCAGCATAGGCAGTAAGTGCCCCTTCAAGATAAACTTGGTTGGTATTCACAGATGTTGGTAAGTACATTAACAGTGGAACCGTAATGACCCATGAATTTCTTCAAAAGTGGTTATAAGGATTTTAAACTAAGTTTTAAAATATTATACAAAAATTTTATGTATGACATCATAGTAACTGTGACCTTTTAATTTTCTTGATTACATTTTCATATTAGGGCTCTTTTATTTTATCTTTCCTTCACAAATTGAACTGTCATAAGTTTCTCCCTCTTTTCTTGCCTTTGTTATATATCTTTCCACCTTATATTGTCTGTTCTCATCACCTATTATTTGTCATGCCAGTGTTGCATGAAAGGTTTTGCATAAAGAACTCAGTCTATGCAATTAAGTTTCAACATTCTTAGAATAACATTTATGTTAGCAGATGCTTACATTCCCATCACCTCACTTTGCATGGGTTCAGGTCTCCAATTTAAGTCATGTGGAATATATACAAGTAATCAAGAGTAGGTTGTTTTAATTAAAAATATATTATTACTACTAAATTGTGCATACCACAGTATGTCTCACAGACAGTAAAGAGGATAAGTAGGGTCAATCCCACTGTGCAATAAGAGAGAGTTCCTGCCTCAAAAGATTAAAACCTAACTCTGCAGAGTTAAAAATGAAAGAACTTCCTTTCCAAATACGTAAAGAACAGAAAGAGTGTAAGAAGTTTTATCAACATCTCACTGTGTGTTGCTGAGTATAACCTAGACAATTTGAGGAATTTCTCTTAATGAAGTACAGTTTCTGAAATACTGTAGTAAGAATTCAACCATTCAAAAATATCAATGCAGTTGTTTAAATTTCATGGGTTTAGATTTTGTTTTCAATTTTAATTTTTGTTTTAAATTTGACATTTCTCTAAAACAATAGCAAAAAATAATTGTAGAAAAATAGATCGATAACACTCTAATTGTATAATGCACCACCATCACTTTCTTTGTGAGGTCATGAAGTAATCAAGCATTTGAGACAACCAGCAGACTGGAAACAATCTCTGTTCAAATTACTTCTTGGCTGTCAGAACCCTAATTGTCTTCTGTCTTTAAGACTTGCTCAAAATCTAAGGAGTCAGAAATGAACTCAAGGATCTGGTCTCATTTTTCTAAGGATGAAATGACTTCTGATTCTTTGCCTATTCTATAACCAATAAATGGAAGTTCACAGCATGAATAAAAGGAGAACCAGAGCCACAAAACTGAATTATTGTCTTACAGAGAAGTTAACGAACACCTAACAAAAACCCGAGTGAGCCACTTGAAGTCAAAGAAAAGAATAATGGTATTTGCATCCTGTATTATAGGTAGGATCAAAACAGTTGACACAAACAGATTTGCTATCCTGCTTTTCTTGTTTTATACAAACCTGATGTCGTGTTTTTCAGCACGTATGCATCAAATTTAAATTCCACTATTTTCATACAAGAAAGAATTCTGTAGATTTTTTTTTTTTTTTTTACTTTAAAAAGAAAGAGTTCTCAGCATTTATTTCATATAATTCATATATGCAACACTCACAGGCCTTTGGTCCCATGAAGTTGTCCCTAAAGCAGTGTTCTTTCACCTGGTGTGCAAGAGCAAGTCAATGCACTGATTCGAGACATTTTATTTTATTACCATTCTTCAGAACAGGGTGACAGGCATCTAAGAAAGCTGGCACCCCTTTTAGGAAAGGAAAGCACAGTCTTTTGCACAAAAAAAAGGTAACAAAAAATGATACTAAAACAGGTGATTTGTTACTCATGCTTCTATAACAAAATTTTTAATGTGCATGTGGTAGTCATGTTGCAGTTCATTATATTATCATTTAAATATATAAATTTCCCCATGAGTGTGTTTTTTAGTCATCTTAGGTAACTTGAGGTTGTATTTTCATCCTATCAGCTACCACCAAATTAAAAATTAACCCTTTACTCTCTCAGAGTTTCTGCTTGGATCTGTTTGAACAAGTGGTTGTCAAACAAATAACAATTTATAATATTCTGATCCTGGAGACTCTTACTTTCATTCTGTTCCTAGGGACTACTCAATGCTCCATTGTTCTAGCACCCCGTTATGATGGTTTCAATGCTGGTTACTGAGAATTCTTTTTTTTTTTTTCTTTTTTTTTTTCTTTTTTTTTCTCTTTTCTTTTCTTCACTCGATGTCAGTAATGCTGGGAATTCCAATAAATAAATAATTTTAATTAAACTCATCTTAACAGAAAAATTAATCAAAGTGTGCCCTATAGCACCAAGGATTTAAGATACCAAATAAATTCTAGTAGACCCCATTTGTTTTAAACACTCATTGTCCAGGAATACGCTCTCATTTTGGCTTTTTTAGACTTTAGTTTCTCAAATTTCTGCACATAAAAGACCACGTCTTTCTTTGAATTACGAGGTAACATTTTAAAGGAGCCTGACAAAGAGATCAGCCTCAGACACAGCTTCACAACAGCATTTAGCAGATACTGTTTCAAGAAAATGTTTGTTATTCTGCAGTAAATGGGACTCAATACATTTTTAAATTAGCAGTTATTTAAATTCTTACCTGTGCTAGAACCAGTGGTAAAAAACAATGTAACAGGTACAATGAAATATGAACAGTAAAGAAAAACTGACAGCAAACTATGGATCATGTGGCATTGTTAACTCAAGGTATTGTATGGTTTTCTCTTTCAGAAGGCACCGTTGCCTTTCATATGCATACTTTAAATAAAACAAGTGATAAAGGCTAGAGAAAGATGGAGGAGAAAACCTAAGAGCTCAAAAAGAACACAAACTGTCAAAGATATTCTGAAGCATCCTGTGATTAGGTCCCCAAGTTGCCTTGAAACACATTGTATTAAAATTAAAACTATTTTTATATCCTAGCCAGGAAAGTCAATCCTTGCCATAATATAATTTAGGGATGCAATATCTCTATGTAATAGACTTAAGCACTTGCTCCTGGGTGTACTATCTTCTGGCATAACATAAAGGTCTGATATGTGTTCAGTACTGTCAGGAAATCAGTTCTGGGTTGCAAGAGGAAAGACGACATGTAGACAAGACTGGTGTGCTCCTCACTGGCTGAAAGTGCACCTATCTTCTGTCAGATTTTGCAAGTTCACCTGTAGTGCTGCAGCATTGCTTTCTAGATCCTACTCAATCCTGTACATGATGGCTCAGTTTACTCCTCTTTCACCCTGCCATCCTCATTCCCCTGTAATTCAGTGTCCAGGTATGATTCTGATATTCCTGTGACCAAAGCACCTTTGGGGTTCTCATTCAATTCCTCAGGGAAAACTAAATATGGAACAAATTTAAAAGAACATCGATCAAACATACTAGCAACACTGAAGAACAATGAGACCTAATGTCTTTAAAGCTTAAGTTTTTGGATGTAAGGAAAACTAGAGAAATTTCACAAATTAATGTGGGAATTCTGTTACAAAGTTGCAGACATCTTCAGATGGGTTGTTTTTGAACTTTTATTAAGAACAAAAATTACAAAGTTTCTATCCTTAAAAATAGAATTATAAAAATATTTTCCTGATTACCCATCTGTGTTACAATTACTAAGACAGTAACATTTCACAGTAAAATAGCGGAATGACAGAGAATAACCGCTTCTGAACTCAATTGCATTTTTCAGTATTTTGCAGAGATGCTACACACAGATGGAGAGGCTACCCCAATCTTAGGAAGCCTCGATGTCCAAAATGAAGTCATTTCTCTTTACATTCCTTCACAAATAACATGCATAAAAGTACATGAATTTTCCTCAGCTGGCTCAATCATGATTCTTTTACAGATTCGCAAACTATTTTTATAAACTGTCAGAAAATTAATCATTTCCCACCCATGTGCAGTTTTCTTTATTTCCAACCAGCCTACTCTATGCCTTCACTTTTGCATTCCCTTCTAGCTTCTTTTGTTGACCTCCCTCTTATTTTAGATTACTTTTTATAACTCTTCAAAGGCCTCCCTCCCGTTGTCCCTTGCTCATACCTTGATCTTCTGAAAAATCTGTAACAGCAAGACTTTATTTGAAAAAGTGACAAGAGATGCTGCTGATTCAGTGCAGCAAAGATGTGATACAATGAGAGCAGTGGGTGGTTTTACAGCTTGTGTCAAAATATGGGCTGGCCTTAGTTTTTTTGTAAATTTGTTTAAATGACTGGGTTTGATTCTTTGTATCAGAAGAAGCCAAGCTCAGAATAAAGTTTTTGCTGGTTTGGGAGAATTTTTACCTATCTACTGTTGTGCATCTTTCTCATAGAATTCTTACAAAATATCCTCTCTCATGAAGCTGAAGAAAGCTGCATACCGAGAGGACTGGCTTCTCCAAACCAAATTTTTTTGAAGGGCTTCTTAGCATACATAGATTTGTTACTGTTTCACAGAGCAATCCAATAATGAATGAGTTCCAATCTTGTTGAATAAGGAATGTCCACTTTGAAAGAAAACAGACAAACAAACAAACAAACAAACAAACCAACACCATAAATGAAAAAAGTCATAATGGGTTGGGGTTTTTGAAATGACACTGCAGCAGAAACTGCATGGGAACAGTCCATTATTCCTTCATAGAGTAGATTCACACACAACAGCTTTTTTGGGCAATGTATTCTGTCACTCCTATGCACATTGTTACACCCCACTAGCTGTCATTGCAACTACATTTGGACTGTCTTAGCCCTCAGTAGCCATCTTCCTTTTTTTTCTGAAATAGTTCTGGAGAAGAACAGTGAAGAACAGTAGAAAGATCTTTCTCTTACCCATCCATCCTCTATGTCTATATGTTGAGAAATTGGAAAGGAATAGATGAAAGAAAACCATCACGTTTCTAGGCTCAGAATTCAACATTACTAATTACTTAAACAGAAGCAGTACCTATGGAGATTATTAATCTGAATTGAAGAATTATTGAAGTGTTTTGAACAGTCTTATAAGAGATGCACTTACTGGGAGAAAAATCCTCCAGGTCCTGAATACATGCAAAAGATTTTTAGGCATGAAACCTTCAGTTAATGTAATGACCAAGTTCTGAGCTAATCTCTTCTTCAACTACCTTAAAGCTCAGAAGAACCACAAAAAATATGTCACACTGTTACAATTCACCACAGACAAGTCACTGGGCATGTATATGATTGTGCCCCTTCCTAATCCATAGCAAATGCAATGTTCCCAGGAGAGAAATTTCTGATGAAAGAGCATTATAGTTCTGTTTCCCATTGGGTGAGTGTGTGCATTTGAACTGTTGTCAAGGTTTAGGTGAAATATATTGTGTAAAATACCTTACTGATATGAGCAATATTTCTTTTCACCTTGCTTTACATTAGGTAGGATGCAGTTTAAATGATTGTTATATAAGGTCACATTTTTAATAAAAGTGTCCAAACAGAATCTTATCAGTCTGACTAGGAAAGTTCTCCTATGTAAACAAAACTCACTCAGTGCCTTTGTGTTACCTTCCTGGCCAGCAGCGCTTTGAAAACAAAGCAAAAATGAACAGAAGTTACACGTGATGAACAGAAGTCACACGTGAGCTTCATTCTTTCATAATCTGTGATTATGTTTCATGGTCTGAGTGCAAAAGTTCATATGAGATTTCCTGTCTGACCCTATTTCAATTTTTCACAAACATTGGATTTTATACTTTTTTTTTTTTTCATATAGGGGAAGAATTGTCCATCCTGTGTATAATGACTGTTGTTTCTGTCATTTTCCAATGCCTGCTATCTAACATTGGCGCTATAATAATCCTACTTTGATCTTGGCTGCACTGTAGGAAGCTGAAAAATCAGAAGCTGAAATCTGGCCCTAAGGAAGCATGTCTTTTATTATGAACAGCATCGGCATCAGATCCTGCTTTGCCAGTCCTTTTTTAACCTGATCAGAAGTACGATGAAAGAAAACAAAACCAGCTCATTTTAGGCTCTCTCTTAATTCATAGTATTTATAATATCTTTTCTCCTTACCAGTGATGAGCCATTATCACGTGAAATTCATAGTATATAAATATCCAGATAAATGTATCGTCATGGTTTCAAATAATCTCATTAGTTTGGCAGCTTAATTATAAATAACAGTTCTAATCCTCATAGGAGCAATATAACTGTGTACTTCACAGGAGGTTAATGACCATAACTCATCAAAACATCTTCTTTTTCACAATAATAAGAGATATGAAATAGGTATTTAATTATTTTTAATTCAGAATATATTTTACCCCATTCCTTGCAATGTGTTGCACGCATATGTGGGAGGGCTTTTTTCCTTGCTATTAAATTATTTACTTTAGAAAATCCTGTATCTATTTTTTGTTCTACATAAAAGCTAACAAGTGGGGATTTTAAACAAGGAGGATGTTTTTAATGATTGATAATTTAAGTCTGTGGGTAAAAGAGCTACAGTTGAAAAGTACAAATACGTAGAAGATGAAGTGATTATCTCAGATTTATTTTGAGACTTAGCTAAACCAGAGAGAAAAAAAAAGAAGATCCAGTTTATTGAAGCAAGGCTTGAGAAAGGGAAGAGGTTGAAGAAGAAAAGGAGAAGGAAAGAAGAACTTGCTAATAGTAAAAGAGAGTAGAAAACAAAATATTCCAAAACATCCCTCTTTGTTATGTCTTTGTAGCACAGCAAGATATGGCGTAAGAGGTAAGTGAGAACAGAAAGTGAAATGCATTGGCTGAAGAATGAGAATCTGGATTTATTATGCAAGTTTTAACTTACCATATTAAACTGTACTTCAGTGGGACCCTCACTTTGTGCCTTTGAAGTGTCTTGTCCTGCCAGAACAGTTGCCATTCAAAATATAGGACAATCTAGTGTTCATTTAACTCCTCATGTAGTTACCGTACTCTTTGTAGCTATGATAATGCTGCCTAAAAGGGTTTAATGTTTACAGTAACTGTTTAAGTATAAAATAAGGTTTCTATTTATTTTCTCTCATAACATCGATGGAAAGGTCTAACACTCATGTCAGAGGTGTTTCACACATGAATTCTCACTTAAGTGCTTTTGAGAATCTGCCATTTCAGGGAACAAATCTTTGGTCCTTTTACAGAAATGCTGTACCTTAAAGTTATAGTATACCAGTGTACTTTCATCACCAATCAGTTGCTTTTAAGACCTGAATATTACTAGATATCTTACTGTAATTTGACATTTTTTTTAAAATAAACCTCTTTTTTTGGAAATTTCTCTGAATAATTTTAATAAATAACTTACTTGCCAAACTAAATAATGCAGCTCTAACATGAGAACTGCTGCCCATTATAATATAGGTGACAGGAAAACAGTTCAGTAGGGAAAAAGTTCCCTACATGATTTTACCACTTTGTGACAACCCAACTTCCCAATTTTCCCAATGTCTACAGTATAACATTGACGATTGCCCCAGTCTTTTGAAGTAAAAATAAACCAGTAACTCTGGATGAAGCTCTGGGGATTCTGAGTGTTTAATTCATTTTCCTCCTTTCAAATACATCTTGTTCTGACAGTGTCTGACACAAAGTGTGAGAACATCTATCTCCCTCCTGAAGTGTAACAAGTAGTTAAGAAATCAACATTTTATTCTGTTATTTCTGCCTCTGTCAGGCAATGAGAACACCAAAAGAGAGTCAATTAAGCACATCAAAACAGCAAGTGCAAACATTTGGGAACGCTTCCCTTGGATTACTTTCTGTCGCTTTCCCACACTGATGTTCTTTCCTGACATTTATGCTACGCTATGTGTTACTTATTGAACATTTTGCAAATGTATCTTCCATCAGATTAATGTTCTAGTTTTTATTCTTATGTACCCTTAAAAATTGTCTTAATTTCTTAATTACATTTTTTCTAATTTTCTCTTACAAAAACACCTTAGTCAAACTTTCTAATTGCACAGTTTTAAGAAAAATCAAGATGAAATTTAATAAAATCTTGTTGCATAATCTTGTATATTTATTCCCCTCTTCACTAAAGGCTGGAATTTAAATATGAGAACACTTTCTATTCCAATATTCAGTGATGCCAGGAAACACAGAAGACTGACCAAACCCTAAAAAAAGTGTTGCTAATCTTAACAACAATCAAAGAATTTGACTGCAAAAAATACTAATTTTAGTAATGCTGCTGAAACTAATATGGTATGAATGTACTTAGTAATGGACTCTCTTATATGCTTTGTATTCCAGTAGTATTCTTTCTTAGAATGTATCACTTATCTAGGATCATACCTTAAAACTAATGGTTTGCTAATACATTGCTTAGCTTAGAAATAATTGCTTTTTCAGGTGGCAGATATTCTGAAATGTTATCTTCTCCCCCTCTTTACTAAAATAAGCATGTGCAGTGCTAGTTTCTTCAGTAGACAGTTTAAATTAATGTAGCATGTCATTTTGTCACCTTGGTAATCTTCAAAATATAGAGGTGGGTTTGAGAAGAAGTAAACAAAATGAATATTTTCATTGGAACAGCGAAATATCCACTGGAGAAGCCTCGAGGGATCCCCAAGATTTTATCTTGCAGCATTACATTGACAGGTACATATTTAAAAATCTATTTCTCCACAAAAGGTGTTGCATTTCCTAGCCAGGTTGTGTTTGTACGTGTACTTGTGTTGTTTTCAATGAAAACTAAATATACCATGACTTTGGAAATGAGAAACAGAAGTGACTTCAGCCCTGCAATTTTCTGATAGTTTTTGATGCAAGCTTTTCAATGCAAGGACATTTTCTCATCCAGTGTGCCTTATACTTCAGCTCACTTTTTTCGGAAGTTCCTGGCATGTGATGACTTATTAGCTGCAGCTGTGAATTCATACAATGGGAAGAAAGTGGTTTTGTTACCGTATCCATAAGAGTCTGTGGAATGCCATAATATAGAGGATTCTTTTATGGGAGCATTCTGTATATAAGAATATAGTCCCTATGAAAGATTTATTTTGTTAAAAGATACATTTTACAACAGTATTGTATAGTACAGGGAGAAAAACCCAAAAAATCAAACACAGGCTGTTGGAAGGATCTCTAGATTAAATCATTCTCTCCAGAATCAGGACTAAGCCAGGACTCTTTGTACTGGGGTTAAAGCATCTTCATTTACTTCAGATTTATCTACTCTTCCTGAGTGAAAATGGGAAAATTATCTTTTCAGCTGTGCTTCTCAGGTGATATATCTAGACTCAGCTAATAATTGTGACAGATAGTGGATAGATGAACAAATATTTTGGTATATGTAATTTGAGCAAGGTGATTAAAAAATAAAAGATTAAACAAAGCAATGTAGTTATTATAGCCAAGACAAAAGAAAAAAAAAAATCCCATTTCTTAGGGTGAATTACAGTAGAAACAGAAAGGGAAATATGTGGGGAGGCCCTGAGGGCTGTCACTCCCTTAAAAAAAAAAAAAGAAAAAAGAAAAAAGAAAAAAAAAAACTATAAGAATCTAAATTATCAAAGTCTAGAGTAAAGTTCAAAAGAGGAGTCAATAAAGAAAAAAAAGTGTTTCAGGAAACTGACCTCATTTTCCAAGGGAAGCAGTAAAATAAGTGGTTCTACTCCAAATTTCTACATCACTACTGAAAAACATCCCTCAATTAATAATATTGATACGACTAATGCTCTGAGCTAGATGACTGATAAAAACAGCTTTCTGCAAATATTTTGATAAAAATTAAAACTAATTTGCAGTTTACTTATGTTTGCTTTTATTTTGTTATTTTTCCATTAGCGTTCCAGAAATGTCATTTCAATTTTCAAAATGTGATAGGAGGACAAGAGTGCTACAAAAAAATATTAATAATAGGTCTTTCATCATACCACAGTAGAATCGACAAGTTTTTCTCCCCATGGAGAGTCATTCTCCCCACATTATTTAAAGCAAATAAATTAATCATTACATAAGGTGGAGAAAACAAATAAATGTAGAGAGTTATGCTAGGAGAATGTGGCCAGTCTAAAAAGCTTTCCAGGATAGAAAAAAATGATTAAATCAAGAGAACTTCAGACTATTCTTACTGCTATCAGCCACCAGACAATGTGCCAAGGCATAAATGAAAGAAGAGCAGGAGGTATTTTCCATCAAATAAGAACTACAAAACAACCAAAAAAAGAAAAGAAAAACAGATTAAAAAACTTGAAATTTTCTCTATCCACCCTTCTTCTAAGAGTCCAGTTTTTGAAGCAGTGCTAGACTTTGATAATCTACTTTCACCCCGATCAAGGCAACTCAGCACCAAAGGGACTGGATGCTTCTATGCATTGCTTCTCTTGGATTTACACCACATGATTGCCTGCAATAGCAAGATAGCAACTCGGTAAGTCCAGGACATCTGCAGTGGGTCTTTGACTCCTGGATATAAATAAAGTATTGTGTTATTAACTAGGACTGAAACTATGCCTTTTTTATTAGAAATGTTAAGGTCTAAAAACAAACAAACAAAAAAAAAAAAAAGATGGATATACTGGGGGGTGTAAGTTGTAAGAGAGTTATTCCCCATCTCTGTACTTCCAGGTGGATTTTATTTATGCAATACACTGTAATAATTTTTTTTTTTTTTTTTTTTTTTTTTTTTTTAAATCAGACTATCAGGATTAGTTTATCTGGCATCAGGACAGGTATAAATAATCAGTAACTAGTTCAGAGAACTCTCATGTAATTTACACAAACCAGAATTTGCAACAGACTAGAATTTGGCTTACAAAGAAAAATCATCTCAGTCAAGACTGTTAATTAAATAAGATAGCACATGAGTCCAAAGGCAATATTCAGGAACTCATGGCAGAATCTCTATGACATCTAAGAATCGAGGAAGGTTACAGGGAGGTATTTGGCATGATAAGTCAAATCACTTGTGGATTTATTGTTGCAGACATCTAGATTTTCTCACAAGCAGAAGACATCTTTGTTTAATCATGTTGATATCTGCACACATACACACATACAAACACATGTGTTCCCAAACACAGAGAGAAGGTAAAAGAGCAAGTTTGGAAAGTTAAGATAAAACTTCAAGAACTTTAAACTTGAGAAGTTAAATGAGAAATTTAATCAGAAAATATATATATATTTTATGGACAGTTTTGGGGACTACACCAATTTTTCAAAATATTAAGCTACTTATAATACTTAGTAATCAAGAGTAGCTCATAGCCTTTGGGATAAGTGGAGAACAATCTTAGATGGTAAAAAATTTCTTATACTTCTTATTAAAAGTCAGAGTTCCTTAAAGATGTCATGTGATGAATATAAACAGGATGTCAGAGTAAGTTATTTTATATTTGGGGTTTTTTTTGTGTTTATTTATTTATTTTAATGGTCTTCTTTTGAAACATTGCCCATCTGTGTCACCCAGTGTTACACATCCCTTATCATTCCCTTTCCAATCCCACAAAAATGTGGGGGTTTGGCATTCCTGAGCTCTGAAGAAGAACCAAAGATTTTGCTCAGGGAAAAAAATTTGTGGAAAACGGAATTTTCTGTGGAAAGTTTGTAATTTAGTTTGAATACTAAGGTAAATTGTTGTGGTATGGTTTTTCATAGTCCTAAGAAAAATTCCTACCAGCCTTCCTGATGTTGATGTTTCCTACAGCTAAGTTTATGTGGACACATTGGTTATTTTGTAGGAGATTTGTAGGTGTTCTGTACATAGATTGTAGCTAGCTCCAATTCTCTATATTTTTTTTCTTTATTATCTTTCATCATATGAAAACCTAGAGAGTTTGTATACTAAACCTTATAAAAAACTTACCCTTGTAAATTTTTTCATGAGGAACATTGAAATCTCACATAAATTCTTACTCAATATATAGAAAGATCAAACTTCCACAGGATTAGAAACCATTGATATTACATAAGAGTTTATAAGCTTTGCTAGCACTAGGCAAGATAGTTCTTTCTCCCAAAAATTGGACATTTGAGAAGGTATTAATCATTAAAAATCTTACGGTTTTTGAGGAGTTGTAGGCAGAAAAAAACCCTGAAAATTATTAAAGGAGGCTTTAAAGGAGAAAAAAATGCTCATTTGGAAACATCAAAACAATTTTATATAAACTTTTCAACATTTCATTTGAAGGTTATATTTTCTCCCCTGTCATTTTTTAATTCATTTGCTAACAGGTTTTGCACACTTACTATGGCAACTATAAAAAGAATGTAAAGTTGACTGAAAAATTAGCATTGTTTATAGTTTCTTTTTTAACTTTATCAAAGATAATACTAAAAATAATTTGGTTCCATTTGAACTACTTTTGACCTAGTTTTGCAGTTGAGCCATCAACTTGAATGAGAACCGTTATTCTTCCAGCTTTACTTTGAACCTCAGGAACAAGATAATAAACAAAGTGTTTCTTAGATGGTTCAGCATTAAAAACAGCAAAAGCATGTTGTGAGTTACATTTAAAATACATAAGTAAAGAAGAGGTATTGCTGAATATTCAGGGTTAATAGAGTAACGATGGTGCAGCTCCCAGCTCACTTCAGAGGCTCTCATTGTAGATAACAATGTGGGTTTTACACCAGTAAAGACTGAGTAAAAACTACAGGAAAGAGAATAGAGGAAATGGAAGTACTTTTTTATGTATTTAAGAAGAATACTCCAGTAGCTACCATTAGAAACACTCACATTTTTATTGTTTCCTTTGTGTTTGATTGTCACACACGTTTTATATGTTGAGATATAGAACAATTGTAATTTCTATAATTTCAGCATTCTTTGAAGACACAACTATGCTATATTGAACTACTTACAAGACAAAATGGGTTGCAAAATCAAGATTCATTAGCAGGCATGTGACTTATATCATAATGTTATATCAAATTAGAGTTCATGTTTAGAATACCGGGTATACTATCATCAAGTTGGGAAGGGTGGGCAGGTAATGGTGATTGTCAACAGTTCTAGAAGAAGAAAAAGATATTTTTCCTTTGAAAACTTAAGTCAATAGCAAACTATCATTTTCTTGCAAAAATTCTAGAGCTATTATTTACTGCTATCTTAATCATAAGTAATTTTGTAATTACTAATACAAGTCAAATTGTGTACTGTGTTCCAGAGTCATATCAGCAACATTTCTAACTTAAAATTCATAATAAAGGGTGTAGAAGACAGAAATGAGAGGGAAGAAATAGGAGTACTTTCTGGTTCAACAGTATGATACCAATAATAAAAGTAATGACTCTTATTATTACAGTTATTCATTAGGATATATGTTTGCTTTTATTTGAGAAGATTTGGCTTCATCCAATGATAAAGTACAGCTTTATCCAGAGGAAAAAATGATCCTAATTCATACCGGAAAAAGACAGCCTTTTTACGCTATTATTTTTTAGAAATTAGCTGTTATATAAAAAACCCAGTTAGAAATGAACCATAGTAGGAAAGTCAAGCCTTCTTCAGATTCTTGACATTAATCTTTGAATATCCACCAGAGACCTTTATTAAGAGCTTATTTCACAGTGAAGTTTACATATACAGTGTTCAGTGTAAAGTCACAGTCTGACAAACAATACAGCTACACATTCAGATTAAGTACAAGTTATTTTGTCAATTCTATATGAAGAGAAGCTTTCCCACAAAATCCCCAGACTACAGCCATTCTTTTACGCATTACTGGCTCCTGTCATTTCTTAATATTACCCTCTGCTCTTCTGTGAAGTTCTTCACATATGTTACAATGTTCTGTGAAAATACAACAGAACAAACTCTACATTAGCTCAAAGTAGCAAACAGGAAAAAAATTGATCTTGTGATCACTGAAACTGCACCAGCAAAATTTCATGGATCTCTCTGGAAGCATAATGGTCCATATTTAGGATTTCTAGTTTATTACTGAGGCTCAGGAAAGAATTCACATCTTGAATTATGTTTATAATCTTGATGGAAGGTAGAAGTATCAATAAGAGAGAAGTAATTATACAAAAGAAAGGGGAAGAAAACTTCTGGGGTGGCCAGAACCAGAGAGCAGTGGTGCTACATCGAGTTTTTGGCCGATCACTAGTGGGCTCAGGATTTGGGCCAGTCCTGTTTAGTATCTCTACAGATGATCTGGATGAGGGGATCAAGTGCACACTCAGTCAGTTTGCACACAACACTAAGTTGGGTGGCAGTGTTGATCTGCTGGAGGGTAGGAAGGCTCTGTAGAGGGATCTGGGCAGGCTGCATTGATGGGCTGTGGCCAGCGGTATGAGTTTCAATAAGGCCAAACTCTGCATCCTGCACTTGGGTCAGAACCACCCCAGGCAATGCTATAGACTGCAGGAAAAGTGGCTGGAAAACTGCCCAGTGGAAAAAGACGTGGTGGTGCTAGTTGACAGTGGCAGAACATGAGCTAGTGTGTGCCCAGGTGGCCAAGAAGGCCAATGGCATCCTGGCCTGTATCAGCAATAGTGAGGCCAGCAGGACTAGAAATGGTCCTTCCTCTGTACTCGGCACTGGTGAAGCCAGACCCCAAGTTCTGTGCCCAGTTCTGGGCCTCCCAGTTCAGGGAGGACAATGAGGCACTGGAGAGTATCCAGAGAAGGGCAACAGAGCTGGGGAGGGTCTGGGGCACAAGTCTGGTGCAGAGCATCTGAGGGAGTTGGGTTTGTTTAGCCTGGAGAAAAGGAGGCTCACGGGAGACCTTATCACTCTCTACAGCTGCCTGTAAGGAAGTTGTAGCCAGGTGGAGTTCAGCCTCTTCTCCCAGGCAAACAGCGACAGAATGAGAGGGCATGAGATTCATGTTGGACATCAGGAAGAATTTCTTCACTGAATGTGTGACTAAGCATTGGAATGGGTTGCCCAGGGAAGTGGTGGAGTCACCCTCCCTGGAAGTGTTAAATAACTGGATGTGGCACTTAGTCCTATGGTTTGGTTGGCATGGTGGTTTTGAGTCAATGGTTGAATTTGATGATCTTGGAGATCTTTTGCAACCTCAATGATAAAAGGAAAAGGTGGATGTGTGGTGAAATATGTCAAAATACTTTCCCAAAAAAAGAGAAAAGTCAGCAAAATATAATTTGATAAAGTGTTGAGCATCACATCTGTTGTAATGAAGAGAGAGGACAACTATTATGAAACATGATATCAACCAAAAATGAGAAGAAAGATGAGAAAATAACTAGATTTTATAGTGCTTTTAATCAATTTATACAGCTTCATTTTACTTGTCTTTTAAAAATTGCAACCCCTTCCTGCTTTTTGAGTCTGTAAATTAAATCTTGTCTGAATTTATTTTCAATACTTAATATCACTATTTCACTAATTGTAACATCTTCATTCTTATATACAACCTGATAAGAGATGGAGGCTTCTACAGAGAGGATCATAGTGAAACAATTTCTTTTCTGCCAGTACCAGCAAAGAGGCTGAGTAAATAGGCACTTGTACAGTAATAAATCTAGGTAGACAGTAAACCTACTTGCTCTGTGATACTCCCTTCACTCTCAAGTAAAGCCAGCCCCCTAATAAATATTATGAAATGAGCCTTAGTTCTGCTGCATATTACAGTCAAAAGAAAAAAAACTTTCAGGTTTCTTTTCACCAAGAGAGTTTAAAATATTCTAGATGTAGAAGGTGCATGTAGTTATAGCTCTTAAATTTTATTTCAGAAATAAAAAATAAAAAAAAAATATTTTGGAAGCAAATGTTAAATGCAGGTTTAATGGACACTATAATTAGTGTAGAGCATTTAAGAGGAATATAAATACTAGGCATGAATTTCCATATGGACGAGGTCTTGTTAAACACAAGCCAATTCTATACTTGACCTTTCTCTGATTACTTTAAGAAGCAAAGGCTAGAAGTTGGTTTTGCCATTCCTACATAAAATATTCGATATTACAAATTATACTTAAACCTCAAAGAATGTATTCTATTTCAGGAAAGTACACCAAATGTGTCATTTAAATAATAAGGAAGCTTCTATGATATCAGATTTTGTATACCAGATGTTTTGTGGGTTTTCTTGTCGGATTCTTTAGATTGAGGACTCTGAAAGTTAATTAGATCACTGTTTTTATGTTCTTCTCCAGATTACTAAGCACCTACATTTTAAAAAAAATGTAATGGCAAAGGAAACTGTTTCCACGTACATTTTAGAAATAAATGTTAAAAAAAATTTGCATGCTCTTATGGGAATTCCCAAGCATTCTCGAGTTTTTTTCTTAAGCATATTAAAGTTTGTTGAACAGCAGATCTTGAGGAAGAAAGTATCCCATCCTATTATTTTTTTTTTTTAATTCATTATGAACTTTTTCAGAGTTACATTGAAGAAGGAAGAAAGAAATAACAGAATTTCTTTAAATATAAACATAAAGAAGCAGGGTGCTTACACCATTTTGTTTCTCTGTGTCCTGCTTCCTACCTGACGCATTCAAAAAACAGCTCTTCAAACACAAAAGTTAGCTTGATATTGTACATTAAAATACATTTACATTTTTTTCTTCATTGAGTGGTAGCTATAATAGTTCTTTGAATATTGATTTCAGACTTCATTTCTCCTTGACATAATAGTCGAGTTAAATATTTTTATTTTTAAAGTTTAGGTTGATGATTAATTCTTTTAAATATATAAGAAATTAGAAATGTTAGGGAATTTTTTGAATGATTTCTAAATATGTTTTTAACAGATGTCATATTAACAATGTCTCTGGCATAATCCTGGGAAAAATCCTTTCAATTAGCAAAGATTTTGAAAACAGTTGATTGCATCTCTTAAGCTCACTTTTGAAATTTCATTACTGCTAATAAAATGAGCTTTTGACATTTTGGAAATGTTTAACTTTGTTTAAGAGCTTATGAAGTGGTTGGCAACGACACGACTTCAGAATACAAACAATCTAAATAGAAAAAGAGCCAGAGATTTCAGCTGATATAAAATTTTAGAGTCCATCTTCACTAGCAAATTATTTGGTTTTGTTTGTTTGTTCATTTGTTTGTTTTAATTTCATGATAAGTTCTCAAAAAACTGTATTTAAAGGAAAGTCTGAACACTAATGATCTGATGGGCATTGATACTTCCACTGGCAGACTTACATGAGCTCACTGAAGTTCCAGAAAGTTTTCATACCCGTGCAACTGAATGCAGAATCAAGTGGGTAAGTTTTTTTTATTATACTGCATTTGAGTGCAAATTACTCAATCCTGTCCTGAATAAAATCACATTTAAACGGATTGCAGTGCTTTCGAGCTACTGTCTTCAATATTCGCTATACTGGAAAAGGATGCATTTGACATTCATTAAATTGTGTTACACTGTCATTTGAATGGATATTTTAAGTACTCACTGCATAAAAGAAAAGGTAATGAAACAATGCTTAGATGCCAAAGATATGTAATATCATTCTTCAAACTATCCCCATATCCAGTGAGAACTAAAATTCTATTTTTAATGGTATTAGCCACTAAACGCATACTTCCCTATATGAAAGAATGAAAGCTTTGCTTTTTTGCTTTTTTACTTTTTTACTTTTTTACTTTTTTACTTTTTTACTTTTTTACTTTACTACTTTGCCAAGCAGAGCTAGATTATACCTATCCCACATATGTCCATACAGTATGCTGAAATCGGCTAAAATATGTCTTTCCTTGGGACTCAGCAATTAATGAGATTTCTGTGGTCAAAAAACTGAAGGAAAACTCATGTCAGTCAATCAAGGTACAGGTTTAATGGACTATTGTTAAAATTTTCATTGTGGTCATCTTAATGCCTGAGCAGCAAAATAACAATAATAATACCTATCTTAAACAAAAAGATCAATTTTCTTGTGATTAATAAAAAGTAGCACCATATAATGAAAATGGCAAATAGAAGTATTATCCCATTCATTTAAAGAAAGAACACAATAACAAGAGAAAACTTATGGTTATATTCAGAAATAATAACATTGGTAATTTACCTGGCAGAAGTAGAAACACTAAAATTAAATGGATTATGTCCAAGAATTATTAGGGCTTTTTAACTAACAGTATCAACTTTCTCCGGGAAAACAGGGCCCCATAGCATGTAATCATTACTTGGGAAGACAAACACCATCATTCCAGACATTCCCGCCTTCTTCCTTCTTCCTTCCCACTTTATATACTGTGCATGATGTCACAGGGGCTGGAAGATCCCTTTGGTCAGTTTGGGTCACCTGTCCTGGCTGTCTCCTCCCAAGCACCCCAACTTCCTCGCCATTGTGGCAGTACTGAAAGCAGAAAAGGCCTTGGCTCTCTGTAAGCCCTGCCCAGCAATAACAAAAAACATCTCTGTATTATCAACGCTGTGTTCAGCACAAATCCAAAACACAGCCCCATACCAGCCACTGTGAAGACAATTAACTTCACCCCAGCAAAAACCAGCACTCTATGAGAAGCAGTGAATTAATTCCTTGTTTTGCTCTGCTTGTGTGCAGACCTTTTGCTTTCTCCATTAACTGCCTTTATCTCAACCCACAAGTTTTCTACCTTTTACCCTCTGATTCTTTCCCCCATCTCAGCAGAAAGGAGTAAGTGAGCAGCTGCATGGGGCTCAGCTGCCAGCAGAGATTAAACCACAATAGTAGTGAATTTAAAACATTCTACTTTCACTCTCATCTGGAACTAGGAGAAATTTTGAAATCTATTGTGAAAAAGAGTCTGTACTCTGCTTGTTACCTCGTGGTCAATGGGACACAGTGCAATTTTCACTCTAGTAGATATAAATATTTGATTATTTTTCTTTCAAATATTTCCTGACAGCTCCTGTGAATGGTTTTCTCGAACCTGTATCAGAGATTTTGAAAATGTTTTTTTCTCAGGTGCATAAGAGGGAAATAACAGCAGGAAAAGATGGAAAATTACAACGATTTAAACTGTAGTAGCTTTAATAACTCTTTGCATTTTAAGGTTTTCCTTGGTCAACCGTGTTCTCCAGAAACACACCTCAGCTCAGCAACACAGCTATTGTTAACAAAGTAAAGAAATAACTTCAGTCAAACCTCTGACAGGCAGCTACCATGTCAGAAAGTAGAAACAGGCAGTTTTCCTTCGAAGGCTAAATAAGATGTCAAAGAGTTGTAACCTCCCGGATTGCAACACCTACCACTGCCTCCCACCAAGGCAATATGAGAGGTCAGCTGCACAAATGGTCTGTTGGGATAAATAATACCTATTCCTAAAGATATGGACATCATGCTCAGCAGCTCTTACAGAGTGGAGCATTAACTTTCACTACACATGACGATGCCTTTATTTTCCTCAGGCCTCTAGGGCTCTAGTACTCATCTGCGTCTTTATATAAGTAATCAGTGAACTTGCTCCACTCAAAACCAGATGCCTATTTCACTCAGGACGTCTATGGTCACTGCCTTTGAAGGGTCACTCACTGTCTGCTGAATGCTAGTTTCCGAAGATTGCCATATTTTTTTTCTGCGTCGGCTTGTGAGGGCTATTTTTGTTAAATGCTTTTATGAAACACTAAAATACCACTTATAGGTTGTGTCACTGCTGTCCACCACCTCCCACTCTTCTTCCCTGGTATTCCTCCACAAGTAATAAACTTCAACACAAACTCAACCAATTCAGGTTTGTCTGTCCGTTCTCGTTACGATTTGATATGACAAAATATGTATGCACACATCTGAGCTGTCTGATGAGGTTCTCCCACAAGCATTGAACTCTTTAGACATGATTCATCTCATAATAAAGTAGACAGAAAAAAGGTCAGATGAATCTGGCACTAAAACCTCTCTTTTTCTGCAGAGACGAAAGTACTTTTAGGTAACAGTCAACCTAATGCTAGTAAACAGGAATTCTACCTTTCTATTTAAATTAGGTTTTTCTTTTTATTCTGAACTGTATCCCATTAACACAATGTGCTAAACATACCCACATCACCCCAAAAGATTATAGTGTAGCATATCTTGTAATTAAATCAGTTATGCTGCTATGCATAGAGACATCCATGAAACTACTGTTCTTCTCTTAGTCCTTGGGCCTAAATGCCAGAAAGAATAAAGCATCTAATGTCAAAATTACTTAGGTCGTTTTTATACAATCCTCCCAAACAGGGCACTATTCAGCAGTTTTTTCCTTTCCCTCCCAAAAAAAGGCTGTTATTGTAGGTTGTTAAAAAACAAAACAAAACAAAACAAAACAAAACAAAACAACCCAAACCAATGAAAACAAACCACAAACAAACAAAAATCACCACCATCAAAAAAAAACCAACTCCCGCAGGTAGTTCCGATCAATTAATTATTAAATCATGGCAATATTCTATGTTCTTACAAGTCTTGTTAGAAGTTTCTGACTTCAGAAAAATAAACAGAAGCTTTCACAGTACATGGGGAATGCACACTTCTTTACTCTTGTTTTCTTTTAATTTTTGAAAGTTATAAACTGTGATAATTCATTTAGGAGATCCTTGACTACTGCATATTTGTTTATGGTGCCCTTAGATTTTCAAAAATCCTATGAATCATGTATGGAAGACTGTAAGAAATCACTCTGTAAGTTAAGTGTAAAATTAAAGTGGAATTATTTGAGTTCTATTCATGTACAGTGTCAGCAGAAAATCTCATCCCTTGTCACTGGTGGAAAAATGTTACCAGACTAGATGTTACACTGCTTTTTAATTAAAAACTTCTTTTCCTAATTTTATTATAATCCATTTCAATAGCACTCTGTAGTTGTGTCCAGGATGTATTACAACAGTGCCTGGTAATGATGTCTCTGTTGTTTGTAAACGTTGTTAATGAGTTGTGGGGGTTTCGGTGGTTTGTTTGTTTGTTTGTTTCACAGAATTCAGCTGAGTATTGTATGTGACTGGTATGTGCATAACTCGAATTGTGACAGAAAAGTTGCCATATGACTAAGCTATGATCACTGCAAATAAAAAAAAAAATACCTGCTTGCTTATCTTATTCCATTTATATCTGCAGAATAAAAGTTATCACATGGATTATTACTGTGCTTAAGAGCAAATAAGAGAAACTCTTTGTACTATGCTCTTGTAAAATGTTCATCTAGGTGTTGCAGTTAGGATGCAGAATGTAACAGTCCTTACAAAGGCACTTTTTGAGTTTTGTACAAGAAAAAAAAAAAGGCTTCCCTTGAAGATTCCATGCATTTGAAATATAGTTTAAATCAGCACTAATGTGTGTTTATTGTGTTCTATACAACAATTTTGTTTGAATTTCACTCTACAAATGATATCGTAGGATGCCTAAGGATCCAGGCACATTTTTTTTAATTTTTTTTCCCCCTGGTTCTGTCATACTCCTTTTTTTCAATTCATTTCTCTTCACTCTCCCTATCCAAAACAGCTCTGGTGGCTCCTAGTATTTGTTTGTTAAATTCTTTCTCTTCTCTCAACCTTTTGAACCATTTTCTCTATGTTTTTAACTAGGAAATATTTGGATGTTTGTGACTTAATTTAAAAAAGAAGAGAGAGAAAGACAATGCAATTATGATAGCTAGCATGTAGGGAAAAATTATTTGAGATTTAAGAAGATTTTGATGAAAGCAAATAATGCCTTGTCTGGTTTCTATTCCAGTCAACCTCTGGATCTGTTCAAGCTGCTCATAGTCCACAGAGGTGGGAAAGGTCTGAGGAGGGAAGACATGAGGAAGGGAAGGATGGTAGGATAAACTGAAAGCTCAATTACTTGTGTGATTTCTAACACAAATGGAGGCCCACACATTGTACCAGAAGACTTTTATTATCCTAAGTTCATGGAAAGTGAACCACCCTTTAAAATCCTGATGCATTGTCTCAAAAACTTGGGATTGAAAAGCATCAAACTGAATCTGCACAAGGTTTAAAGTTTCCAAAGAGCAATCATTTAGCACTGAAAGAGGCAAACTAGATATATTTTATGTTCACTGCATGTGAAATAGGTTTCTAACATCTTTTAGTTAAAATCTGGAAATCTGAATAAAATTTGGGCAGTGAGGAAAAGGGGAAGGAAAAGATTTGAAGAATATGTAAGATGTATGAATCACAACCTCAGAACAAACAGAGAGCATATATGAAATGGAGAAAAATATATTTTATAAACTAATAAAAGTTGTATTCAAATAAGAATAGCATCTATCAAAATGGAGGTTGAACTCCTAAGAACAAGTTTTTCTCTGTGTCTTTTTTCTTTCCTGCAAAGCCTTCTGATACATAAACAAATAGAAGACCTAGAGCTGAATTGCTTTGTGAGATTGATACATTAGAGATGAGAGATCTCTACATATGACCCTAAAATGATTTTTTTTTTTCCTCTGAATAACAGTATTTAACACTAGAGCAAAGGCAGAGTAACTACAGAAACCCAGGCATGTAAATTTTCATATCCAAACTGGAATCAAAACTGAAAGTGCTTAGCCTGGGAAAATTAAGGGAAGATAATGAAAATAAGTCTGAAAAAGACAATGTCCAGAGCCCTGGAAGAACTGGCACATTGAATGGCAAACATCTCCAGCAAACATTTTAAGCAAATCTGTTCAACAGGGAATGATATTCTAGTAGCAGACAAAAAAAAAAAAAAAAGCAGCTTAGGTGTAAAGGAGATGTAGGCAACTCAAAGCTGCAAAACATGCCAGGTTTCACTTTAAAAACTTTGAGTATCATTAGATACATTGTTAAGATTAGAAATAAAAAGTGCAAATAGATTTACTATAGACAGAATATCTGGTACCAATTTGATGTCTTTACATTATTTCATTTTGATATAATAGATTTTATGGGCAGGAATAAAGCTATGGATGGGTTTTTTTTGTGGTCTTCAGCAAATATTTGGCATACTAATAAAGAAAACATTGCTGGCTAAACCAGAAATAAATTGGATTACTTCACAAATGAGGAAATTGCTACAAAATAATTACCAGCTTAGTGTCAGAAAAGACATCTGAATAATTTTCTTTCAGTCTTCCCATATTTCCTAGACAACATTTTACTTTAGTAGGCTTCTAAAGATAATTTTCATTGGAAAGCTATTCACTCTTCCCTTGGAGGAAATCTTTTTTTCTCAGCATGGAAACAATCATACAAGACAAAATTTACTGTATCACTGCTTCAAATCCTCCTGGGGTTATGATTTCAGGAAATGTTGGTTGTTTGCTGTTTGTTTTAAAAATATATATGCAGAAGATAAATGTTACAAAGGAAAAAAAGCCAAAGGGTAACCATCCCTTGTGCATTTCCTATTTAAAAAATTATGTTGCTTCTTTGTTCTTGGCATTATTATTGCCTACAGTGAAGAAATTGCTAGGAAGAAAACCTGCAGTGTTTTACAATTTCTTTTTAGCTTGTTTTCTCTTACAAAACTGCTTGTTGAGAAATACCTCTAAAACAAGAAAAACTATAAAAAAGCATATTTGGCCACCTTTTTGATCAGCTTGTTCGTATCATAGAACTGCTCCAACAACTTGCAAATTCCAAGAGATACAATTCCAGTTTCTGACCAGAACTAGAAGTGAAAACTAGACGGAAACAAAGAAATAGAGACCACAGAGCATTTATTTTGAAGTCAGGGCTCAAAGGATGAAAGAATATACTCCACCAGAAACTTCAGATGAGCTGTCCCATGTAATTTTATTTGACAGCAAGTTTGTTTGTTTTTCCCTTGGGGAAATCTAAATTTTCTGTCTCTTTCCTTTAAAAAAAAAGGACCAGGTGAATATAAGCAATAAAGTTTTAATTAAGAGGGGTTACACTCTACTACCCTTGAAAAACTTTAAGAGCTTCAAAACAAATCCTATACCATTTATAGGTATGATATGTCAAGGTTTTCTAAGAACAATATAGTTAATGGTGGTATCTTAGGGAATATGTACATTTAATAGCTTATGAATAAACTTTCCAAAATAACCAAGTATTTCACTACATCAAGATTTTGCAAAGTATTTATTTATAAATAAGAATACACCACTCTAATAGGGGTGCACCTTATATAATAGGATATATATTATACACATAATCTCAATGTAAAAATGCCACTCTATAAAGTTAATGAATATTGGAGTAATGCTTTTCATCTTCTAGTTTGTTGGTTTTCTTTTTTTTTTATTTATAAACAAAAAAAAACCCCTTGAATATAAAGAAGCTTAACTTCAAAATTATTTATTAACTAAACTTTAAATTTTATTTCCAGTGTAGTAAAGCACATTATTGTCTAAAGCAATGTTTAATTGGAGAAATGTTCTGTGGTGATCATTTTAAAGGGGAAAATCACTAGAGTATTGTATTACTAAATGAAATTACACTAGTGTAACAATGTTAGCCCATACATACACTACAGATGTAGAAATAGTGAGATGTAGCAGTAATACAGTGCAGCTCTACGCAAGCCAATAATGCAGCTTTATGTATCAGTAATGTCATGTTCACATGCACTGAGGCCAACTTCATCCCTGCATATTTACCACAGCTATAATGTACCATAAAGTAAATATTGTACTGTTATAGCTATGATGTACAAAAAGCCTTTGCATTTCAGTTGACAGTGGTAACAAACAAAATTAGTTATTTCAGCAGCACAAACTTCTCTTGTTACTGGGTTTATAAATTATATATAAAAAGGATCCCTGAGGATACATAGTTAACCTTGATTGAGCCCTTTTACAGGGTCTCTAATTACATGACCAGTGTGACAGATGCGCCCAGCCTGAGCAAGTTCCCAGTGCTGTGGTTCAGTCCTCACTGACAAGCGGTCCTGGCTGAAATCAGCCCTGCTGCACAAGCCGTGAGATCTGTGCCAGTCTGCCTCTTCTTAGGAGCGAAGGAATTTAAGTTCTGTCTTATCAGCAGCCAACAGTCAAGCTGGGACTACGGAGCTGAAATGGCTACAGCTGTACCCCTGCATGCACACTAAAGTCGGGGAGTTGACTGCCAGTCAATCACTTTTGTGCTACAAAACCTGTACCCTATCTGAGCCCATCAGGCTCTCCCGTGTGGCAGCAAGCTGCACGCTGGTGAGGTCCCCCTTGACGAGGAACTCCTCTCAAGGCTGTCCCTGGGGCCTGAGAGACCCCTTACCTGACATCTGATGTCTATAATGAAGAAAGTGACATTTTTCATTAGGCCTAAATGTAGATTATATGCTACTGACATTTTTACATGGTCAGAGATACACTTAATATAAGAAGTGTAGGAAGTTGTAGTTTGGCAGCTGTCCAAATCATTGTCTGTCATCATCTAGTTACTGTCTAATTTATAATTTAAATAATTGTCAAATTATATGTTAAATCATATATTTGTTTGTTAAATCATGTATTTGATTTCATATAAATCATACATTTTTCACATGTTAAATCGTTATATTAATGTTAAATCATTGTTTGACTAAAAATCAATTATTGCATAATCACTATTTGATGGCCATTTGACCATCATTCAGCCATTGATTAAATAGTCTGATCACAGTTTGGTCATTAGTAAAACCCTTCTAGGAGACCCCACAACTATGATTTCTCATAAGAGTTCAACTGCGATCACACAGAAGTTTATGCCCAGAATCCTTGCCACAAAGTGGAACAGGAGGGAGAGTGGCCTGGGAAAAGCCAAGGAAATTGTAAAGAACAAGGCTTTTGTCTGCATGACCCATGTTGAATTTCTTAATGAAGTCAGAACATGATGTAGCTAATATGAATTAGAAAGACAGACAGGAGAATGGACACTATTCTACTGCTCCTAGTGCTGTTCCCAGCCTGCTTTTTTGTGGCAACACCACTGAAGCAGTGGCACTGCACTTCTGCCATCCATGAGCTGATGGACATGAAGTTATGTACTGTTTGTGCAAAACTGCTGACAAAAATATTTACCCTAGTACTGTTTATCCCTTTTTATAAATGGCCCGGTGTTGATGGCTGAGGAAGGAAAAAGGCAGCTTGTTATAATCAATGACCTTTATTGGTAGAGGTAATGGAATTAGCTTTATTACTAACAATAAATCCAGCACTTTAAAACAAAATGAACAAACATTAGTTGCATTTGAAGGACATGCCTTTTTACAGCTATAAATACTTACTCTGTGGTATCTTAAAACTCCAGGTTAATAAGAAGTCTCACTAATAACACTGGTAATACTGTATAATATAATTCCTGTACCATATGCTTCTGTCTGTAAATGATGAACATACAGATGAGTCAAATTAGGTGCTCAGTAAATGACTAAATCCTCTGATAACATGTTTGGAAAGTCCACGTCTCCCTCTGTTGAGTAACTGAGATAACTCATTGCAACCACACATAACAGTATATCACCGTATATAAGTGCATCTTTCTCAGGCTTCAGGTGTCTGTATATTCACATACATATGCAAAGATAAACTCCTAAATTTTGTTCCAGTTGAATCATTGAATCCTTTTGTTTATTCACTAGGAGACCAACAACTTTGTTGTCCTCCATCCAAACCTTTTTGCATGTAACCACTCCTCTCAAGTGAATATGTACACGCACACCCTTGGCAGGAAGTGCTGTCCGGCAGGCAGACCATCTTTAGAGTTATAAACTTTGAGTCATCCCTGTAGAGCTAGATCCCAGGTATCCCTCCTCCCATCACTGAATACCGGATATAAAATAGAGCAGAGTGAGCCCTCAGCTCCTCTCCTTCTGCCTTGAGGCTGCAAGAAACTCTGTATCTTAATTCAGAAGAATGAGGAAGAGGATAAGAGGCATCACGTGCTGCTTTTCCTTTCCTGTGTCTGTCCGTATGGTGCAGGCATAATCCTGAACTTAATCCTCACCACCACCTATGGCCAGAGTGAGGGTCCCCAGCTGTATTAAGTCAAGACTGCAGGAAAAAGGGCTAAAATGAGTGCCATTTGATGCCATCCTGGGTCACAATTACAGTTTCTTGGAGCTTAACTCAAATGACAGAGAGGGAGAGGCAGCAAGGAGAGCAAAAAGAATACGCTCAAGCAGGTTTAAACATTTTTTCCAGGTTGAGCATTTTGTTGCCAAGGTTAACTCCAAGTGTCAAGTGACATCCTTGACTGACAGATGCAGAAAGAAGTTCACAGACCTGAACTCAAAGGTCATGGAAAAGTACTCCCAAATTTGTGTCAAAGCTGACCAAGTAGTTTCAGCTGAAATTATGAATATAAAATACTTCTAAATTTTACTTTTACTAATTCTGACATATTTTGTGATGTAGTATGTGCCATAAAACAGAATAAATCAAAACTGCAAAATATTTTCCAGTTTCTTATGGGTGAATGTTAGTAATACGGTATGTGAAATACATCAGGATAACATATCACAAGGAAAACTCTAAACCAGGAGTTTTCACAAGGTAAATGCAACAACAACTAAACTAGGAGGACAGATGGAGGAAGTATTTTCAGGGTCGAATTTGTATCTCCAAATGAAACCAGATTTTGATACACCATATGAACAAATCAGCATCATGCTATGCATATTAAGCCCTTGCAGATTTAGATTTACGTCATGTGGTTTCACCACAATAGACAGGCTACTTGCATATTATATAAGCTGGAGAGAAGGTGTCCTCAGAATGGTTGTTTAGGCACAGTGGGACGGAAAACTCAAGTACATTTTTTTATTAATATTAAGTTTCTCATCTGTCAGAAATTTTTCTACATCTGAAGTTATAGACTAATTATCTTCCTCTAGTGAAATGAAGATTTAAATAATCCATAGAACAGGGCTTATTCAAACTTCACAGTTTCTTCTCTGTTTTATGCAATGTTTTTTCATTTCTGTTTCTCCAGAAATCTTAGACTATACACATTTACACAGTAACAAACCTTTTTTATTGTTTTTCAGCACCTTCTCATTTGTTTATATTTTCCAGTAAATACATTTTTCATGTGAAGGTGTGTAGTCTGCAATGAGAGATTTTAACCATAGGAGTGCCTGACTAACCTGGCTGTAGCACAACAGCTTGGACAGCAATGAAAGCTTTGCATTCCACATCAATAAAGATGCCTCAAAAGAGTAGATGCTAAAATGATTTTGGCTCTGAAACTCCCAAACTATATGCATATGTGAATTAAATATACCTATGTGCAAAAGGATTTTTACTTTTGACGATTAGAACTGTATTTTGAGGTCAAATTCTTATTCGTAATCGAATTTTCTACTAAGCTGGCAATGGCTGCGTGAGACTTCAGATTCTAAATGGTAACCCATACCTATCCCCAAGCAGTTTTCTTCTGAGAAAAAGAAATCCAATAACATCACTAGACAGTGGCATAAAAGAACAGCAAACTCCTATATGAGATAATGGCAAGATAATGGTTCTGAATTTCCTTTCTAGAGAAATTCATCTCTTCCTGCTGAATCCATGTGAACTCAAGGGAGAATCAATACTGAAAGGATGAAAATTAGTTGTGCACACCCTTCTCTTTTTGCTGTTTGGAACCGCCACAACTGTACTTAAAACTCTACATGGCCTACAAGTGGTATTTTTCTTCTATGGACAATCTGTGTGCAAATTACTAAAAAACATATTGTTTACTCTCTAACTGTTTTATAAAATAGTAACTGATTCCATGCTCTGAGAATTCACATTAGCATCTAGTGAATTTGGAGAAGAATCAAATACAGGTAGAGAGATTTTTCAAGTGCTTCAGAAAAGAATGACGTTGACAGAATCCTGTTTGTACTGCTATTCTTATGACCTGCAAGAACACTCTATTCTTATATTATATATTAACTTATGAAAATAGGAGGGTCATTGTCAGTTTGACATATTGTTAGCAGAAGCATTTGTCACGTTAAGTCAACCCTAATTTAAATAACCAAATTCTGTACAATTTCACGGAGAGTTTCTTATTTATACTGGGGAATATGATTCCTCACCTCTTCATGCTGGTTATCTTTTAACATTTTTCTTTGTGAAAATAACAAATGGGTAGAACAAGAGAAGGTTAAACAAAGATGGAAGTCTGAGACAGATCAGAGTCTTCTTTCACTACTTTGCTCTTATATATGTCCAATGTTAAGATAGATTTCTGTCTTATATACATAGTTTTCCCCTAAAAATGTCCAGCTTTTTTTTTTTCCCAATATAAAGCTTCCTAAATCTGCATTCAGATACTAAAAAAAAAATCAAAATCCACAAACAAAACAGACAAACAAACAAAAAACCCAAACAAAACCCCCCCCAAACCAAACCAACAAACAAAAACAAATAAGCAAAACCCGAAACCAATAACAACAACAACAACANAAATCAAAATCCACAAACAAAACAGACAAACAAACAAAAAACCCAAACAAAGCCCCCCCAAACCAAACCAACAAACAAAAACAAATAAGCAAAACCCGAAACCAATAACAACAACAACAACAACAACAGCAACAACAACAACAAAAAAAAAAGTTTGGATTCCCATAATCACTGAATTCTGAATTCTCCCTAGGCTTTTTATTTATGTCTTTATTTTGGATGCACAGAAAGTTTTGGACTTTAACAATTAAATTGATTCTATTTAGAATTATATGTATGAGTGTCAGGAAGACCTTTCTTCAATCTCCAAAACTCAATTAATCTTTTAATAACTAGGATTTTTGGTGGTTTTTTCAACAAAAAGAGACCAGTAAATATAAATCTCACAATTTTTTGTGTTTGAAAAATTTATTGAAGAGTAAATGAATAATAATAAGAGTGAGGTGTAGAGAAATTCAGTCTGCTGGACATATTTTTTCAAGGCACTTGGAAAGAGTTTTCCACAAAAGGTATAAATTCTGCTTCTACTACCCATCAGGGGAGTAGGACAATGAAGCAAAAGCTGTACTATTCCTTGTAAGATGGGTTGTGTAAATATTGCTTGTGTTCATAACAAGATGAAACCTTTTCTGAAACTCACCCTGCTCACTCACTTGGCTCTTCTTCGAATTATATCACATGAAGTTTCTCCCTGAACGGCTGATAGTTTTTAGCTTTTATTTAGACTTTTTTTTATTATTTCCACTGAAAACTTTGTCAAAGGTGTTCACTTTCATGCACTTCTGAAGGAGGTATTTTGATCTTTGAGAAAAATAAAGTTTCACTTTTATATCACCAGGAACTTGCAGACATTGTAGAAAGTGAGCTTAGCACTTTTAATGATTAATATACTGGAAATCAGAAAACATTAAAAAAGCATAAAATAAAGAGAAAGTTCTTACTGTATTAAGTTCTGCCTTCAAGAGCTTGAAGTAAAAACTAGAAAGATATACCAAAGAAATGAAGTGTTGTACACCTTATACAGACACAAATTGGAGGCTGAGTTTGCAGACTAAACACCAAATCCTGGCTCCTTAATGAATCTTTTAGTCCAGAAACAAGAACAGTGGAAAGCAGAAAGGCACAATTCATGGACACTGAGACTTAAGAAATATCTGTTATATTTTGATTACTTGTAAGAGGCAATTTCTGATTACTAAAAACGTGCGCTGTTTTGTGTTTTGTAGTTCATCAACTGAATAGAGCAGTGCTTTAAAATGAGGGAAGTTGGAGGTATTACAGAGGTAATACATTAAAAAAACACCATTGTAAAATGAATTACCTGAGCTCTCTTCCAATCTGTTTTTTTCTTCTGAACTTAATAATAAAGTCATATAATTTTTAAAGGTTTGTTTTTTGTGTGAACATAACAAAAACAACAAAATTTTTCATAAAAAGATAAATTATATTTATTCTGCAATATAGAACATTTAATAAATTAAC
The DNA here is from genome assembly GCA_013397845.1 of Melanocharis versteri. Lineage (NCBI taxonomy): Eukaryota > Metazoa > Chordata > Aves > Passeriformes > Melanocharitidae > Melanocharis > Melanocharis versteri. The sequence continues at coordinate 572,892 of VZTG01003997.1, forward strand.
TAGAAAGATCCTTGTTTCCTTCTGTTACCTCCCATATTTACAAGAAAAGTTTTTGTGTGTTTGTATCAAAAGACCTTTCACTGAAGCCAGTCAACAAGCAATTTTTACTCTTTTCCTTCATAGTTTGTAATAAAGGAAAACACATACAGGAATTTCTTAGGAAACAAACCCTGAGTGAACAAACAGAAGTAATATACCAGATAAGACATACCTGAAAAAGTTTAATCAAAAATATGTCCTGCAGATAACTCTATTTACCAATTTTTCATTTAACAAACTTCTTTCTTGACATACATGATAAGCATGCAGAACTGAAAAACATTTCTTATACTGCCTTAGATTTGTAAAAGAGTCTTCATTACAAATCAGAGTTTAAATAACCTTAAAATTATAGCCAACAAATCCTAGGTGAATGACGGTAATCTGCAAATTTTTAATATAGCAAAAAAGATACTTCTTAAATACATGTCTTACAAAGTTCAAGAAAGTAAGTGTTAAGGTAATTTTAGAAATAAATCAGGCTTGAAATATTACCTACTACATCTATTTCAGTCAGCACTTGCTAATGATAAACATTGGTACGAATATTTTTATAAACAGACAATGGGGTTTTTTTGACATCTTTTTAACTTAAAGTGCTGGCATACGAAATAAAATTCACACATTTCAAGTATCTAAAGTCATATTTCTTCAGAATTTCTCTGAAAAAAAAGCCCTTTTCTTTCCAACACATCTGCAGAGGAGCCAGCAGTGCCTTCTTGTGGGGAGCAGGGCATTGGGACAGGTGATGGAGGCTCTGTCCTGAGAACTTCCCAGCACAGCCAGGCAATATCCTGCCTATGGTGCCCACCCTGATTTGGAGGACAGCTCCACTTTGTGCAGGCCACAGGAGCAGGCAACGTCCAGAGAGCTCTTCCAAACCAAGCTTCTCCACTTGTCTGCAACTCTAAATGTAGCAATGCCACAACTAGGAATTGAAAAACCTCACTGAAATTTTTTTAGTGGCTTGTGCCTACCGGTCTTCACATAAGAAATGCGACCAGAAGTGCATGGATTGTTCACTTAGAAACTTCAGAGGTACTGTTTCTTCAGCTTTTTCTTCAGACACGAAGGAACACATCTGCACTCATCTTAAAAATCCAAGAGGCATGTGCTGGTGAGCACATCAGTGCAATAGATATGCACTTGGAAATTAGGATGAAGATTGCTTGTGAACCATAAGTAGGAATAAAAATGTAAGTACCTTTTAAGTTTTAGAAAATCAATACTCTTTGGAAGAAAGCTGTCCCACTCAGTTTAATTCTAATACAGACACTGAAGAAGAAAGTCTTTATTATCTTGTTACCTTTTTATGATGTCACTGAAAATCAAATTGTCAAGCTGAAAATACATGTGCGTCTTTTCGGAGCATATGGAAAATATTAAGAGCAACAGGTTTAAATATATCTTATCGTGAAAACTTTCCAAAGATATCTAAAACATTAAGGTAGTTGTAGTCCTAGATGGGCACCTGTGTGCCCAATTGCCCTGATTCCAGACATTAGAATCTATACCAAAATGTACATTAATACTTTTTGTAGAGTATCTGCTGTCCTGCTTCATTAGAACAAAAGCAGTTTACATCAACTTGAGATCTTATTCTTTATAATTCCATGTAACATATTTTCTGAACAAAAAATGGACTCTGGGGGGGAGGCTTCTGCTGTTGCTACAAAGTAAATTGACTCTGAGAGCCCTTTAGTTGCTGGCTAGTTATTTTATCTGGAAATCTCTCTTAGCTAATGAAGAAAAAAACGCCAAAGAGCTCTGTTCTCAGATCAGATCTATGAACTCTTCACCTGACTCAGTCTGAGCTATTGAAACAGGTTAGTCCCCTACCTGAGATGTGAGCTTCATGAAAGAGGAGACAATCAATTACTTCACATGCAGAGTCCAAAAACCTTCATCACTTCAGCTAGAATTCCTTATCTAACCAGAAACCGGTATAAACAAGTTAAATAATTGATATAACCCTATCATTCAGGTTCAGAAGTGAATCATCCTTTACACCTACAAAGACACAGAAACTTCTGCTTACATGCAGAGAAATGTTGCATCATTGTGTTCAGACTTTGGGCAATAAAATAGATTATTGTACAATGAATCAGAAAACCTTTGTAAAGATTAGAAGATTTTTAAGTGTGTAGGAAATAACATAAAAGTGCAGAAGTCATAAAGAAAGGACATTAGTAAATCTAAGACCCTTGCAGAGGCCTAAAATGTCATTGTGACAAGAAACTATCACTGGCTGTTTCACAAACTATATAAAAAATTAGAGAGACTAAATTGAACTGAACACAAAGATGAAGCAATACAATAGTAGAGGGTTGTTATAGACTACAGGATTGCAGTTTGAAATTGAGGAAGAAAATTCAGCACAAGAGAAATTTGCTGAATAAAATAAGGGAAAATAATTGTTCTGGCCATTATTCTTTTCTAAAATCCCTTATTTAACTTAGATGCATGTAGGAAGAGCTCACTTTTCTCATCACTTTTTGCTGCCATCCATTTGGAATCCCTCCAGCTCTTTCATTTTGTTTGGCTATAGCCTGCCTTAACCAGTTAAGATCTAAACAAAAGTATTAGCCTGGGCTCACAAGGCAGCAAAAGTGATGCTTCAAATGACTCATTAGTGGCAGTTTTCTATATTTCCAAATGTGGCACACTGAAAATGAAATATATAATACTATTTCTAGCAATAGGCAAAGGTTCATATCTGCTGTTGTCCCTTCTGAGGATACAGCTGCAGACACAAGTAACATCTCTAATGCAATTCATCATCTTCCCTGACCTAAAAGAAACCTTCAAGGCTTAATACTAACTAAAAGTAACTGAGGAGGTTTTCCCTAAAAAATTTGTCACAGGGTAAAGGAAAAATAAAGACGGAGGTCAATAAAAAGGAAAGCTTCCTTACAGTTTTCACGTTCTAATGCTTAAATTACCATCTCTTCAAAAGATTTAAAATTGTTCATTGTTGTTTGCCATGGTATCAGGACAAAGGATAAGTGGCAGATAACTCTGTAGCCTGCAGCTTTAGGCCAATATGCACATCAATACTGCAAAACAGAAATTCCTAGTAATAGAGACATAAGGTGAGTCTCTTCACAGGAACAAAAATAACCAGGAGCAGCTCCAAAGCTCTGAGATTACACTGTATTGATCTCTGGCCGTGACATCGGAACACAGTTCAAGAAAGCAAAGAAGTAAAGATCTCTCAGTAAGACATATGAGGAATTTAATTAAAAATGTTAGAACACAAAGCCCAGGTTGTTAATCAGGATACTATTCTACAGGTAAATACAGGAGGCTCCATACATGGTATATATGAGGTTGAAGATCCAAAGACTTCTTTTTCCACTATAGAGGAGTGTGGGTGGTCTACAGCACAGCCCAGGGTAGTCAGGGGTGGGAAGGTGAATATAGAGATTTTATACTGATTTATCTATTTCACATTGATCTCATCTCAGGCATTGAAGAAATACATTGCAGTCTTAGACTCATAGCCATTTGACCATATTTCAAAGTACTTTTTCACCATATATATGTACAATCTGTATTGTCATATAGCAGAACGAGGATGAATCTGCATGTATTGGTGGAACATAAATGATAAGAGCAACAAAGATTAACATTTTCAAGTTACTGAAAAATCAACATTATTTTTCGTTGTCATTTAGTATTGGTTGGGCTCTTCCTGACCGAATGTGACCAGTTATTTTGCTTTGGTAGTCGTATTATAATATACATAATATTATATTAATTATAGTTATATTCTAGTTCTATTCTAGTTCTAATATATTCTATTTTATTATACTTATTGTCTTATTATTGTCTTATATTATTATATTTATTATATTATATTTATTTTATTATATTATTATATAGCTTTCCCCTGCTTTCCCTCAAAATTTTGTCCCTTCAACCCAAGGAGTAATCAAACTTCAGCAAACCCCCCCCCAACTTTTGTAAAATCATATGCCAACAGAGTATCTAGTATTAAAAAACCCTTAAAACATCTTTTTGAGTTCAAGGGTACTTAAGAAACAGTAGAAATATTTCTTACTATTAAGCTAAAATTTAAATTTTGACAAATATTCTTTCACATATACAGACACACAGAAACATACACAGATACAGATGGTCCCCACTACTGCAGATGGCTGAAAAAGGAAGAGATAACATGCTTGAATATACACAGTTTTTCAGTACGTTTATCTTCTCATGCAGCAAGATGTGACAAGTATTACTTTAGTTCAGCTATCTCTATACTTGACATTCAGTAACTAAATGCCTTCAGAGGGCTGTATAAATGTTTACAACTTTAATTAGTTCAAGCTGCCAAATTTTGGCTAACAATAAATAAATTTTAAACATATTTCCTTGAATCTTTATTATTTCACAGCAAAATTCTCAAATTTTATCAACAAAATTATGTTTCTCAGACCTTATTTAATTAGAAAACTAACCAAGCTGGGGTACATGTAATATGCTATTTCTATTAATAAATCATTATTTTTGCAAGGTTACAGGTAATGTATATGATAAAATGAAGTCATTTTATAGTAAAATAAACTTTACTCTGCCATCAAGAACAAAATCTACCTGCAATTTGATACACGAATGTATATACTATACTGGAAATCAAGACCAGATTTTGATTTAACCACATATATTGAGGCTTAATATCCTGTTAAAATTATGTTAACCTATGGTCGCTTCAAGTTCTCAGAACAAAATGAACTCATAGGTAAGACTTGCAATCAAACCCCAACGCCACAAAAAAATCAATAAGAGCACAGCAGCTAGCTCGCCTGTTAATCAGAAAGTCTGCCTGAGAACCTCACTCGAATGTCTAAAACGAGCAGAACTGGAAAAAAAAAAGAAAAAGGGCTGAAATGAACTCTGATATTGTATCACAAGATACCTTTGTTAGCTTTTGCTACAGACATAATTTTTAATTATGAAAGTGTTCTTGTGAGTGCTCAAAAAAATTAAATAGAAATCAGCTCTTCTGAATCTATGTGTATCATCATTTCCCTATGTCCAATAAAGACCTCATAAGTTTTCCCACAAAAGAAAATTAAGTATGGAAAGGAATGTTACTGAGTTTCTGACAAAAGCAAATGACTTTGCCTTTAGCTCAGATGTTGTCATTGTTTCCGTATTAGCTGTGTGAGTTCTTCAGATGTAGTCTATCTAGAAGCATTCAGATACATATATATACTTATGAAGTCATTGACATTTATACTAGGATCTATTCTATTTGCCCCCTTCATTTACAATTATAATTAATTCTTCCATAACTGGCACCTAAACTTTATATCTTGAGAAATCTTCAAAGGCAAATAACTGCCCACTGAAGCTTTAGAAGTGAGTTTTGCTTCTCAGTTTCTTTGCTTTGATGAGATAATACTTTACACAGATCTCAGCACAAAAACAGGGTTCACAAAAGCAATTACTAATACCTCTTCACCAAAAAAATGACCCCTGTATGTGCATTCTTATATGTATGTAGCTTTTTTCTTTCCATCTACAGTCATGTACGAAGAACACATGCACACAGACCCAAGGACTCAAAGAAAGGAGAAAGACCAGTCTTTAATAGTTGAGATCACTGCCCATTACCTGAAAAAACATACTCTTTGTTTGAAGAATCCTATGAATAATCAAAATAATATCTTTTTTTTTTTTGCATGAAAAAGAATCATATAATTTTTTTTTCTGCATAGTATAACATTCTTTGGTGCAACCATTTGCCCAATCTTTGTCATCACAATTTTCTCAAAACCTAAGCAGCTTCACAGACTGGTGTATTCAGTAAACACCAAAGTAATTAGTATATAATATATGTCTAATTAGTTGCTTTAAACTTAGCTATGTCTAGTCCTTTTACAGAGTTATAGTTAAATAGTTTGTAATCAGGTCAACACGTGCGTCACAAGCTTAATCTAACAAAGCTCACATTAAGATGAACAAATATAAGACCTTGAAAAATGAACAGAAATCCATGCTTTCTCCTTTTTCCTAATAAAGTCGAATGTTTAGGAAGAATGTGGATAAGACTGTAAGCTCCTTCAGACTTTTTTTTTCAACAACTTCTCTGAATTTCAGGACCTTTTCTGACCTATTTGATTCTGTTTATCCTCATCACATAGTTGACATATTGATATGTTAACACCCGTCTTTGGGCTGTATTAACCGGTCTTTAGATTTCAAAAGAGAATATACTCGAATATTTTCTATGCTACCCTTAAAACAGAAATGTGTTCCTCTCAACATCTTGAATGGGAGATTTTGTTAAATAAGTTTTGTGAATTATTTAACTTGCATCCCACATACTACGGCATCTGAACTTACCATGGAACATGGATCTTGCAGCCGATTTAATCAGAGAGATGGTGTTTGAACAGACAGGGTGCAGTAACCGTAAACAAAGAGAAACAAAGACTACTTCACATTTCTGAAGGTTCCCAGGTAAATTCAGATCTCGGTTACTACAGGTCTTGTTGCTGTATTCACTTTCTTTCTTGATTTTTCCTAGATTTAAATAGGCACTCTCGATCTCTTGCTTATCATTTTTATTTAAGTAAATTTCATTTATCTTCTAGACACATTTATGTTTCATCCTGTGGTAACTGGAAATGTTGAAAAATACACAGATCTTTCAATCTTGATTTCAGTACTGGTATCTTTCTGTTTGCATTATGTCACAACTGTGCTCTGCACTGCCAGCAAAACCAGGGATTCTCTATTACTTAGCTGCAATTCATGCTTGAAGTGCTGGGTTATCAGACATCATCTCCTCTCTGTTGATCAATGCCATAGCAAGACTTTCTAAGTCCTCGCTTTACTCCTAAAATTATTTTGGGATTGCCTTGCCCTGGGATTTGCCCTGCTCACCCAACTGCCTTTGGCAGCACGGGCTGGTAGGACTTGGGTGTGGCCTTGTGGGCAGTCTTCACAGGGACCACATGGAGTTTCAAGGGTACCCTGCTTTTGCCCCAGCCTGCTACTTCTCAGAATAAGCAATCCTGACCCCTATTTGGTTGTGTTTGAAATCACATTGAATAAAACCTCTTTAGATTATTTTTCTTTCTATTTTTTTCCCTAAGCATAAGCTGACAGCTGAAAAGACCCATTTGTAGGTATAATCCTAGCAGGAACTCCCTTTTATTATTCCATTCAGCTACACTCAAGCATGTAATAATTCCTCCTCCATAAAGTACCTGTACATACTTTGGTCCTGTATTCACCCGTTACTAATAGCTGTACAATCTTATTTTGTTTATGACAAAATATGGTCTTTGTTTTTTATGCTTCTGTATTATGCAAATAAATATATATAATCTCTCTACCTTGTAGACTGAATAAAAATTATTTCCTTGTCCTTGAATTCAATAAATGTTTTAAAGAGCTTTTATGAAGACATAGCACATAGATATTAATGGCAAAGAAAAAGCATTTAAAATCTAATATCTTAAGAATGTAGATATATATCCTTTCTCTTAATACCTCCTGTCTCAAAGTTTCTTATTTTAAATGTCTGATGGAATAGACTATCTGAGCTTGGAAGAAATGAAGCTATTTCTTCCTCTATGTTTTATTTATAAACTTAATTTCTTTTTTCTCGTTTACTTCTTTATAAGCAGCATTGTGTCTTCACTAGAAATGCTCAAATGAATCATTTGCATTTTTAATTGCACATTTTCCTGTGCAGTAATTCAGATAATAAAGCCTCCTCCTAGGAGAATCACTGTAACTGGACTAGGTGCTTAATTCTTAATGACTATTTTTAAATTAAGCATGCAGCATACCAAAATGGTAGCAGTCTTCAAACCAGTTAAATTGTGTCTTTGCCTCGTTCCAATAAAGGAGCTGGAAAGTTGAGACTAATGGTCATACCCTTTATTCTGATCGTTCTTCAAGAGCTCACTGTAGCCTCAGTGCTCCGTCCCCTTTATGTTTCACCCTGGTGTTAACAGAGCTATACCTAAATCATTGCCACTGACAATTCATCCAGATAATTTCAATTTGCTGCTAATCAAATAACCATTTGTGTGAAGTGACATGCACTTTCATGATGGATGCAGTGATTTAAGCGTGGGAAGCAGAGACTAGGGAGAACATAAGTACCCATAAATGTTTGCTTGTGCAGCTTCAAGGTCACTTACAAGTGGACAGATTCAGTGATTGGGTGACAGTAGCAAAGAGCAGTAACTTAGCCAAAATAGTACAAGTAGTGGGGTTTAAAGAGTACTGAGATTCTTTCCCTTTAGCCCTGTCAGGAAGCAGCGAGGACAGGTTGCCCTGTAGAAGGCAAGATAGGAGTTGAGCATCACAAGGCAGGCATGGGCAGCAGCCTCCCTGAAATGGAGCCAGGAAACCAAATCAATAAGTCAGAGTCTGGATCAGGCCCAGTGATGGTAACCAGGATCAGCCAAGAGTCCAGAAAACACCCGTCAAGTCCATAGCCAGGAGGAAGGCCCAAGGCCAAACCAGAAAGCCAAGTTGTCAGGTTGGGATGCAGAGCGGGACAAGGGAGGAAAGAGATGAGGTACAGATGGAGCATCACTGTGCCCACAGACTAGCTCAGATGGGGATCAAGTAAAGGACCCTCAGATCTCAGTCACTGCCCCAGACGCTGGTGGAGGGAGATGCATCTAGGGCTTCTTCTGACTGCTCCTTCACAACAGGCCTTTTCAGTGAGACAGCCTCCAAAAATCATCTAAACTCCTATGGGGGAGAAGGGGACCATACTTTCAAATACGCTTCAAGATTCACAGAACTGCATGAAATATAAGGTCATAGAGCAAGAATACTCATTTCCAGGGGTTTTTTTTTTTTCAGATTTTGTAAGCAGCAGGTACCTTAATTTAAAAACAAAGACTGAACGGACTTCTCTAAAAGTGAAGCTTTTGCTGTAGCAAAGTTGACAAGTTTTGTGCAGTGCACTCCATGTAAATACAAGGTGCAATAGATGAGTATCTGTGTATTTACCTGTTTTGAATAAGGCAGCAATATTTGTCTGTTGCTGTGAAGCTGTTAGATTTAAATTTGTGTAAAACAAAATAAACAGTGACAATACATCAGTAAACATTCTTCTCCATACAAACTAATCTTGGTAAATGAGACTAGGCAGTTATTTATCATATCACCCGAAGATTTAAACTCAATATTTAAAGAAATATCTGTGTTTGAGGAAATAACAGAACTCATACTGAATATATTAAAAAAAAAAAGTTAAAATTTTCAAACCAGATACTTTAACAGGAGTGTTCTAAACAAAAATACTGGAATAGCTAAAAGCAAGACCCACTCCAAAGTTATTCATAAAATATTCAGAATTTCAGTAGTAACTTTGTTCTCTGTATGAAGCAAAGCCTTGTTAGAAATTTTCAAGGTGTCACCATAATGGACATTTTTTTCATACAGAGGAAATAGGTGTTTTTGTGGAAGAAAACAGTTCAAGTTACATCTCAAAATTCAACACAAAGAAGCTCACAGTGTTACCCAGTTTTAGCTGGAATCAAAGCCAAGTCAGAGATATGCTGAAGTACTGTTTTTCAATTTTCCTGGGCAGTGAACTCTTCATCAAAATATAGGGAGCAAAAGTACATGATGTTTCTTGTCTAATTCTCTGACTATTAATGTTTAAGTGTGCAGATGAGCTGAATTTCATCTTTCACTAGGTTTTAGGCAACAACACAGTTTAGATTTAATCAGTTTAGACCTATCAGCATGCTGTGGAAATTTATATATATATATATATATGTGTGTATATATATACATAGTCTTCATTGTGACACCTTTTATTCAGTAGCTACATATTTGAGGTGATTTGTCCTACCAAACATGGTGTTGTAAATATTTCTTTCATTTTTCCATTCATTATTGGGAAGAAAAAAATCTACAGCAGAGAAAGAATGATAACAGTAACTTCTGACCTTGCACAAAGATTAATAAGAGGGATACCTATGAAAATCCAAAGCTTCAGTAGCATTATTTTTGGTGACACTGTAAACTGTCTGTGTTTGTTGGAATTCTTCTACACAAAAGAGGAGAAAGGAGTGACAATAAATTAAACAAAACCAAAAATAACCCAAGAACAGCACAAGATTTGCTGTTTTTCCATTGCAGCGCAGTGAAATGTTATTGCTTTACAAGAAAGTGGATTATCCTCTTATATCAAACTTCTATTATGTGTCTTAGAATTATGTTCATTTACATGAAAACCTTTCTTTTTTAATCTAAAGCTCCTTCACTGATTGCTCAAACCATCTGAAAGTTCTTTATTCTCAGTCATATCTTGGTCTGACTTTAGTCGCAGTGCTCAACCATTTGTGGCAGATATACTGCAGAATCTTTATTAAGCCCATCTGTCCAAATCTTCCCCTTTATGAGAAGTCACTTTTTAAATAAAGTCACTATTGGGATGAAGATAAACTGAAACTGAATGAAATCAAGCTTTTTTAAATATGTGCAACTTTTTTTTTCTCATGATACTGCATTTTTCTGTTGACAATTATAAAGAATAATTATTTTAAAACCAAAATGAGCTATGTACAAATTATATATATAAGTTAGTTGTCTTCAGCAACAGGGTGGATAGGGAAGTATATTATAGGATTTATTTATCTTGTTGTTGTTGTTGTTGTTGTTGTTGTTGTTGTTGTTGTTGTTGTTGTTGTTGTTAGCTTCTAACATATGTCATGTAGTCTTGGAAATAATAAAGTTACAAATACAGTTATCAAAATGAAGTAATATTACTGAACAAAGCATCATACATGCTCCATAAATACAACTGGAAATTTTTGATCTTCTAAAATTAGATAAATGAGAAAATGCTCCCACTGTTCCTGTTCATAAAAAGTGTTGTAGCTGTAAGACCAAACTTTGTTTTCTTATTCAGCACTTTCAAGTCAACAAGCAAAGAAAAATACGGTGGGTTCTACACAAGTAAGTTGCAGCAAGGATTAGAAGAATTTTTATGATTCAAGCTATGCACCTCATCTCTATTTTATGCACCAGCAATGACTCAATTCTGGAAAATAATGTGCATACTTACTCTTATTAATATATATAAAGTTCACAGTAGGATTAAATTATTCATTAAAATTCTAAATTTGTAAGGTCAGCTACATCCTAGTAACCAAGAAAACCATAGAATACAAAACATCTAATGAAAGGAGTATAAAGTGAAAATATCAAACACAGAAAGGTACTCAAAAAACCTAACAAAAGGATCAGCCCGTGAGCAGCAAGATGCATAAGGATAATTTTAGAAATGCAGCATTGTTTGCCAAACTCTAAAAATGAACATCAAGAAAAATTTCCCTAAAAATATCAAAACCCTGAATGCATAGTGCCCACTCTCAGGAAATTGAAAAATAGGGCTGAAAGTAGAAGAAAAGTAGTAGCTGAGAAATCTTCCACAGTCTTCACTTGTGAAACCTGGGGACTAATATGAAGCAGTGATCTTGAGCAACCATTGAAACCCAATGCTAAGAAATTAAGAGGAGCCAGTGTTAATACGAAAATATTATCAACAAATACAGAGACCATTTAAATACAATCTTGTCAGCAAGAACAAAGGCATGAAAATATAACACATAAATATGCACACTTAGCAAGTGGTTTTGGATATAAAATTTCCTTTTTGATTGATGTTTTTGACAGCATGCGATGTCACTTTCGGTGTGGTACTGTGGCAAGCACCACCGGTGGATCACGGTGTAACAAAATGAAGAGGGTTTGTGAGATGATAAAAATTACCCAGTGCGTTGGAAGAAAAGTTATTTGTGAAGCCAGAAATATGACAAGATACTGGCTGGTACAAGCAGAATATTTCTGCAGTCTTTTGTCCCTTGAACAAATATAGAATAGCAATAAAGCAGGGGATGGAGAGAAGCTGTTGTCAGAACCATACAGGAAATATGAAGTCTGAACACAGCCCCTTAGCAAAACTCAAAGCAGCAGGCTGCCCTGACAATATGGAGGAGTGTCCCAAGAACGGAAATAGACCTGGTTTCCCAGAGAGGAAGGAATTATTTCCATGTCTGAGAGAAAAAAAAAAACATATACAAGAAATATCTTTGATGAAATCTAAAATAGTGGAAAACCAGAAATGTGAATGAGCAGTGTAAGACATGCAAGAATAAATATATAAATGCTTCAAATTTAGGACTGCTGTAATTCCTGCTTTTACCAAGGTGTCCACTCGTGTGCTTCAGTTTCCAGATGTGTTTTGCACTCTCTGGTAAAATAAATAGATTATTTTTTTATACAAAGAGTATAAATAATAGCAATAGTATTATTTAGCATTACAGTCCATAACAGTTGGAGAGAAAAACTGTGAAAATAAGAATTAGAATGTTACCTACCCTTAGGAACAGCTTCTCAGACTTATCACTTTATGAGATTTAAACCTGGTCCATTTCTAATACTGAATTTTTTGATTCAAACTTCAGAAGAAAAAACAGATTTTTTTCCCTTGCTAGCCTTCTTTAAGCCAGTGTTTACAGAAATGCTAGAGGCAAACATACTCTTGGTATTCCTAGCTTTTAAAGTGGGCTGCAGCTCCAAGCAAATGCTGTGTGATCCACTTTCTTCTTACATCAGACCCCAGTCTGAAGTTTACTAACTGCATTGATAATTAAATATTAGCATTTTCATCACGTGCCATGAAATCAATTTATTTGTTATCTCTGCAGGTCTATCTGATAGTGAAACTAAACCCCTTTTAAGTGTTTGAGTGATCTCAGTGTGGGATTAGTTAAACAGCAAGTTGATGCTGCAAAGGCATGCCCTGAGAGACAGGAGCAGCAGTGAGTTCATCACGAGGCGGCAGCACGCTTACCGGGGCTGTGGAAGAGTCAAGGTCAGGACAAAAAGAGAGAAATCCATGCAATAAGAGATTAGCTCCCAGGGCTATTCCTTTCTCTGCAGATTGCAAAAATTCTTTATAGGTGTAGCTCTGGGGATTTATATACAGAAGACTTTTCATTTTCTTTCTCTTTTTTGCTTCTGTCAGAATCTTTGTGAGCTCCACATTCAAATGAAAACTTTAGCAGTACAGAATGGATTAATAAGGGATTACAACAAGAAGATTATATTTCTGGGTCCTCTCATCTCTTTTTTTAAAATGTATATCCCAATATTACATTGCACATATTCAAAATTACTCCTTTATGCAGAGCCATATGTTAAAATAGCTGTCAAAAGAAAGTAATTTTTTTAAAAGTAGCTGAGATTTGTGAAGAATTCTAAGAAGATTTACTTAGCCTATAAAGAATGTTAACAGGGCTATTCATTAAAACTCTAGAATAATTTTGGGTTTAAACGTGTCCTTACATCGTGCACACTTTCTATTTGGCTTTTAGATCCAGTATTACCTGACATGATATTTCTTTCTTTTCCTTCTTCAAATACTTCGTGCCCTCTGACATTTTTGTGTAATAGAAATTCCAGCACAAAATATCACGGACTCTCCCTGCTCCTTTTATCCTAAGAACATTATTTCTCTAAGCTTTTCCAGTCACAAACATTTGGTAATCTGAAAGGTCTGATTCTGCTCCTGCTGAGGTTCATTGAAAAACTTCAAATAACAGTCAAACAAGCTTTCCAGCTCTCTGGAAAGCCTTTAATCCAGAATATTTTCAAAAGGAAAAACTCCTGTGATCTTAAAAACGTAAAATAATAGTAACTTTTGTAGAGTTATGACTCACAAAAATGTTACAAATGGTGAAATGATTCCTCTGCTTCTGCATGTTTCAATTCACTTGAACATAAAGAAACCTGTGACTTCTGGTTTTTACATAAGACATGCAATAAACCTCACAACAGAAATGGCTATTGTTACGGTCTGGTTAGATTAGTTTCTCTCTACAAGGAACCGAGCTGAGACCCCTGTCCTTACTCCCCTGTGTTCTACTCCCAGTCTGAACACTGGTATCCAAAAGTTGTTCTTTCTTCTTTTTGTCTTCTTATCTTGCCTGATGAATTGCTAATTTAACAATCAAACATACTGTTTCTCACTTGATCCTCCAGAGACAGTTAAATCTAAGAACTCAAAAAGATTGATAAATATCAAATTCTAACAGAAGATTTATTAGCATAAAATAATCTTTTCTACTTCTCTAAGCATAAACAAGAGAAATTTAGTAAACCCTGGCATGGGTTAGACCTAATTTTTCTTTCTCACTTCTGGTCAGAAGAGCTATTAATGTAGGTATTTTCTGTGGTGATGTAATCAGTCATTTTTCATGGAATCATAGAATCATAAAATATTTTTTGTTGGATGGGACCTTAAAGATCATCTATTTTGAGACCCTGTGACATGAGCAGGGACACCTTCCACTAGACCAGGTTGCTCAGAGCCCCATCCAACCTGGCCTTGAACACTTCCAGGGATGGGGCATCCACAACTTCTCTGGGCAGCCTGTTCCAGTGTCTCACCATCCTTAGAGTAAGGAATTTCTTCCTAATATCTAACCTAAACCTATTCTCTTCTGGTCTAAAACCATTCCCCTTTGTCCTGTCTCTACATGCTTTTGTTAAAACTCTCTCTATTTTCTGTCAGGCTCGCTTCAGTACCTGAAGGCCACAACCAGGTCACCACAAAGCCTTCTCTTCTTTATAAAGGAAAGAATGAGTAATCAGTCACAGAAATAAATGTTTTATGGAAAGTTCCTGACAGTCATTTTGATAATCCATACCATGAAAGAGATGTGCAAAACTGAAGGTCAACAGTAAAAAAAAAAAATGTAGAGAAATACATTCACTCACGTCCATGCCATACATGTCTCTGCAACATGCAAGTATTAGGATAAAAAACATTGCTTTTTGTGATAGAGAAATTCAGGGAAAACACACCAAAAAATTCTATTTTTTTTTCTCTGAAATCAGCTCTTGCAAAGTTCCTTCTGGCTTTTACCATTATTCTGCCAATCTTCACTCAGACCTTCTCAAACCTGAGCCCATCAGTCAGGGATCCTGCCAAAGATGCTGAGCGGGAGGGGAGGAGTTCCCTTCTTACACAAACTGCTCCATGTCCAGAAATAGAGAAAAATATTCTTCAATGACTCCCCAACATGAAAGACTAATCTTAGGGATTATGAAAACCTCTTTCATGTGCTGTACATAACCTATGTTCCTCTAACCCCAGTTTGTTGCACCATTGCCGAGCAGGAGAGGAGGAACAGTTCTTCATCCACCTCAACTTTCCAGAGATCAAAAATAAATGTAGCATAAATAAGCAAGGCCGTTTAGGCTGCAGTCCATTTTTCTGAAGTGAAATGTATTTTAAAAGCCTCTTACTAGGAATAATATGGAAATAGTATCTTAACAAGTAAGCAGCATTAAACAGTCAATAATTCAATTAATCAGCCTCTGTAAAAAGTCAAATATACCAATAATTTATGCACCTACTGAAATGTGCAAGGTCAGCATAAAAGTGATATGAGTCACCCGCCTACAGAAAGATTTGAACCCTATCTGTTACATTTCACATTAGCTCCTGGCACGGTGTATAGCCTTAAGCTTAAATAATATGATATACAAGAGCCCCAGGCACGATTCAAAATGCAAGACAGCAGAACCACTGCATGAAGGTATTTCAATTCATTGCCAGATTCCTCCCCTTCCCCAGCAGCAAGAAAGTTGCTTCTCTGTTGCTGTGTCCTTAGATGGTAAAATGATTAGTTGTTTATTTATATTCACTGACCAAAATGATTCTTTAAAAAGGTATGTATCTACTTCCCCTGCGATCTCAAATCTAGGCAGTTGACTAGAAGAGCATTGCAACTCTTCCTGTTGGGTTAACTCCTTCTACCAACACACTTATGATTTTTGGTGTTTCTAAGCAGATAGAACCCATCTTTCATAATTGGCATGAGCGTAAGCCTTTGTTGACTTCCGTGTCACCTCTCTTCGCACAGAGATTAGACCTGCGCTTGCTTCATTTCAGGCTCTGCAAATCCAAGCAGAATCAGATGCTTCACTTCACCAGACTAATCTTGGCTTACAATTTTCTCTTCACAAAACATTTTCTGGGAACAGAGAATGTTTCACTCCAGAAGCTTGGGATACCTCTGTCTATCTAAATTTTTTTGCTGTCAATAAAGAACAGTATGTCGAATGAAAAATACTTACATACAATGAAGTTTCCATGCAGTGCTCATTTTAGTGTGGATTATTCTAAATGGATAGACAGAAAAAGCCTTATGGGCGATAGACATGAGTAAAGAGATTGTTGGGTTTTGAAGTTAAAATTTCCAACTCTTTCACCAAAACTGCTGAAAAAATCTGGCCTGTGGCTCAAACACATGAGGAATGTAAGAGTTTGGGGTTTAGCAGTAGCAGCTCTATCCTGCAAACATCAGGCTGGGAAATAGGTCAAATAATTTTCCTTTGTTCTATTTCACCACTGTTCCTCAGTTCTGAGGCAAGGGAGATTCTTCAAGGAATAAGAGCAATCCTGCCTTTTACCTTTCAATCCATGCTATCCACACAGAGATTTAATAAGGGATAGCAGTAACCGATCATTTTAATGATGGCAGCTGAGTCTGCTAGGAGCTGAACTAAAAGCATCAACTAATTCCAAAGACACTGAATAGAGGAACTTAACACTTGCACTCAAAACTCTATATTTCTTACCTTAGATAAAACAAACAAACAAACAAACAAACAAAAAACACAGTAAAATAAATTAAAACCAAATTAATGAAAATACACATTCTATTAATGATGACACCAGAAAGACTCTTGTGTGAATCATTCTTAATTCACCTGAGCCTATTGCATGGTGCACACCTGGATATTTAAACCAGGGAAATGGAAAGGTTTATCTCGTTTTACTGAAATCCTGACCAAAGACTTCTAGACAGGTATTTCAGGCTCAAAAAACAAACAAATGAACAAACAAATCAAAACAACCAAAACTCCCTACCAAAAACCCAAACCAAACAAACACAAAACCTATCTGCCTCCACAGATCTGGGAGATTTTACTGCATCAACAGCATTCTGCTTCAGGGAGCATTGGACTCAATAAACGGAGTATATAGCTTAATGTATTTATTTTCAGGGTAATGATCAGTACCATTCCTTGTCCTCTATTTACTGTTATCATATAGCATTAGAAATGCATGTGCTTGTGCAAGAACAAGATTGCAGTTTGTCTAATATACTTAAAATATACTCCAGATAGTATATTAAAAAAAAAAAAATAGTTTAGGCATTTTTACTTTGAAAATGTACTTTTTAATATCTTAGGTCAGTCCGTCATACCTATACAACATTTTACTCCACATGTACTGAAACCAGTGGGACCACTAGCAAACAAGAAGCTGAATAGGGCTGGCCTAATTTGGACCTTATGCAGCCATACACACTGTTGAAATATTGGTTTTGCTGAAAACAGAAAGACAACAGCCTCTGCATTCGATTTGGTCAACCTTAAAACAGTGTAATCGATCTGGATTCTTCTAGCCTGTATCTGTTTTCTTTCCTTTCCCAGTGTCTTCTCACTCCATTTTTATTCCTTTCTTCTGTTTATTATAAGTGTTTTAAAGACAGAACTGTAATTAAAACCATAATTTAAAAACCTGACTGTGCTTAAGGTTTCAAAATATCTTTTTTTTCCTCCCATAAGGATAATTTTTCCTTCCACCTCCCCCATAAACTCCCTGGGTTTTTTTTCTTTATTTCGTAGTGTTTTCTTCTTCTAGTGGTAACTTTTCCCCATTTTTATTTTACCCCTTACAATATATCCTCAAATTATACAGACACTGATCCTTTCCTTACTTTTTCCTATGCTACAAAACATAATGTCATTGCAATTGCTGTGCACAAATTCCTTGCCAAATAATTACCATTCTCAGAGGAATTTGTCAATCCCAACAGACCAAATTGACTATAGCACCAGCCACGATGAGAAAACAGATTTACCAAGACTGGTTTAAAATAAAGGGGCATTGTTTGTGCCCTGCATCTGCAGAATTGAAACCGGAATCAAAAAGTGTATGCAGAAAAAGGAAAGAATAGTTTTGTATGGTAAATTTAACCATTTCAGAGCAAGATAATTATGTTGTAGTTTTGCTGATGGACCATTTCACTGAAATCTTTTCAAGTAATCTGCCCACAGTCATGTATTTTCAAAAAGAAGACATAATCTTGCAGCTCAGCTGGTCTCACTTCTCTGTGGGAACCAGCTGCTTATCTGCTCAAGCAGCCGTGATTGTGATACCTCATTCTCATACCTCATCTAATATGGGCTAGACCAGTGGTTTTGTTCAGTGATTTGAGGGAGTAGTCAATTTGTCATGGAACTACCTCTTTTTCTTAAAACTCACCACTGCTCCAGAGTTTGCCTCTGTATGTCTAAACTATGTGACTGTAAGTATGAGAAAGACTTTCATGTTCATAGTTATGTACAGAAGAGCGGAACTCATTCTTTCAGCTGACACTCTAAGCGGTACTGAGAAATTTATAGGAAGACATGATGGATTATTTCCATATTTTCATTCTACTTAGAAGCTGAATCCTTCCAAGAGAAGTGTGGGCTTCCAAAGGTTGCCAAGCAAACAACAGTTAGAAACCATTCTAAGCATCAGTAACATATAACAAAAGCTTTGTACTACATTCCTTGCTTGAGAAAGAGCTCCTCCTAGACTGTCACAGTCTTCTATTTGCCTATGTTGCATGGCAGACTTTGGAAAACTGCTCAGAATGTCTGATGCATGTACTGAAGCCCTTATTTAGGTACAGATTCTCAAAATAGCCATGTAAAAAAATTAAGAGATATTTCTAACTTATTGTTATGTTTCTAGGCCCTGTGGTAGTGGAGCTATGCAGGTCCAAGTGCTGGTTAGGAACTTGTGGTGTGAGTGAAAGCTCCAGTGGCTCCTCTAGCACATTCCTCACTCTTCAGGTTGGTGCTAAGTACAAACTATTCTGCTGAAACCTCACATTCTCACTCAAACAAATTCCAGCAACCCAAAAGAAGGGTTTTATTCTGTCTTCATGTCTATTGTGCCTGGCTGAGAATCAAAGTACAGTTAGCTCTATTATTCATTCACAGTAGTAGTTATTAGATCTTTCGTGCTGCTGAAGCACTTAAAGAACAAGTTTAGGAGGGAATAGTGATATAAAGCATAATCCAAAATGTACTTCTCGTGGAGATATTCCCAAAACACTCATAAGGAGTTTGGATTTTTTAATGATATGTCCTACTCAACTGAAGAGTAAGCTAATGCTTATATCCTAAAGCTGTCTTGCTGTTTCTCTTCTGTCAATCTGGTGATACAGATAACTGGGCAAGTGGAAAGGGTGCAATTGCAGCAGACATATTTTTTAGTCTCTGTTTTTAGATATTGCTGCTTCACCCAGACAGTTTTATATGTATTAGAATTTAGATATAGCACTAAAAATTGAATGGATATATAAGTCCTCAGGATGAACAATTTCATGCTTATTTTCCAGGATATTCATATGCTGTTCTCTGGGTGAAAAAATAATTTGAAGAAAATATTCCTCTATTATTTAGGTTGATTTCTTTTTCTATCCAACAAAAATAGAGGTAGCGTTTTGAAGATAACTATTTTAAGGTTCCCACAAGAAAGGACAATGAAAATGAACTTTCTGAAAACATCTTTTCATATCCACAGAGATGAAATAGCACCTGTGAAAATTCAGTGTACTGGGTTTTTAATGTAATGTATTGGCTAAGAAAATAAAAACCAACTATTTATTCAAAGACAGAATTACTTGTTGTAAATAACAAGATTAATCACATCAATAATCTTAGGATGATATTTTAATATTTTTCCTCATTTAGTCTGTGACACTTCAGGACCCCATCTTGATACCTTTCTTGACCCTGCAATGTACCTGTGTTTTAGAAATGGCTGGTAGGAGGGAAAGGAAAACTGGGAAAGCAGAGGCATAAGTGACCTCTGCACTGCAAACAAATTATGTGCCCTAAGGTGTGATTGTCCATGGCACAAGCTCTTGCTTAGAGTGAATGGAAAGAAAAAGAGAAAAATTTAGCAAAGTTTTTTCTCTGATTCAAAACTATTGTATAAGATAACAAAACCCCAAACCTCTGATGCTTTGAGCACATACTCACTGTTTCAGAGACATATTGTCAATGATGTAGTTTTGATTTGGACTGTAGAAAAGATCCAGTCTCTCAATAAGATAGTGAGGTACAATTGTTCCTCATTTCACTAGAAACACCTCTTTTCATTTCTATCCACACTAAGCAGGACCACCTGCTGTGGATCATGACTTTTTGTGAATGGAAAACAATTCCTTTTTGTACTCTTCTGGTTTGTTTTATGTATTGGTGTAAAATAATGATAGAGCTATTTTCTTCATGTGTGTTCCCTGCCGCTTTATGAAATATGTCCCATGACACCAAAAGGGATGAAGTGAGTGTTCCCCATGCACAAGCGTTAGAACTGTTCTGGCATGCAGAGGGAACAGGATGAAGGAAGGAAGAAAAAAATTCGTCTCTCCTCCTGTTTTTTTTTTTTCTTTATTGTCTCTTTCATTGCTAGTTATAGGCATACTTTAGCTCAAAGAGATTTGAAGTTAAAATTCACTTCATGGCATGGCATCCTAAAGATAGAATTCTTATCCAAAGTACCAGAGTTTTTATTTAACATTCTTCTTGACTGAACCCAAATATTATCTGAGGCAATTCTGACTCCCAAGCTCAGTTCATTTTGTACTGGCTATAGTGATATCAGAAGTTCAGGGAAAGGATAGACAAGATGAAACCACATATAACCCTAAATTATAAGGTAACTGAACAGTGAAATTGCAGAATCTTTAGAGCAACCTAGTCTGCTAGAGCAAAAGGAACTTTCTGAAACTAGGCAGCCTTAGACACAGGAGGTCTAAAATCACCTCCTCTGAAGCTTGTAAAAGTTAACATTTAATAGTTCATTCACGTTACACCACAGTATACATAAAAGAAAATAGAAACAAACTGAACTTTTTGGATTCCTACAAGTCTCCTGTAAGACAACATAGCTACATAGCGAAAGAATTCAAAACATTTTCCCAAATCTAAATTTCTGACAGAATCACAAAATAAGTAAGGTTGGAAGGAATCAGTGGAGGTCATCTAGTCCAGCCTTCCTGCTCATGCCATCTCCCTTGCAGCACATCATCTCACACCACTCAGGATTGTGTTCAGACAGCTTTTGAATATCTCTGGAAACCAGACTCTACAACCTCTTGGGGCAGCCTGTTCCAGTGTTCTGTCACCCTCACATTAAAGTTCTTCCTCAATTCAGGTGGAACTCCCTATTCATCAGTTTCTGCCGATTGCCTCTCATCTTATTGCTCAGCAGCACTGAGAAGCGTCCAGTTCCATCCTCTTGACACCCTCCTTTCCAATATTTACATACATTGATAAGATCCCCTCCCAGTCTTCTCCAGGCTAAACAGTCCAACTCCCTCAGCCTTTCCTCATAAGAGAGGGGCTGCAGTCCCTTCATCACCTTTGTAGCCCTCTGCTGCATTGCTCCAGGAGCTCCATGTCTCTCTTGTACTGAGGAGCCCAGAACCGGACACAGCACTCCAGGTGTGGCCTCACCATGGCTGAATAATGGTGTAGGATCACCTCCCTCAATCTGGTGGGAATGCTGTTCTTAATGCACCCCAGGATACCATTGACCTTCTTGGCCACCAGGACACATTGCTGGTTCATGGACAGCTTGTCCATCAGGGCTCCCAGGTCCCTCTCTACAGAGCTGCTTTCCAGCAGGTTGGCTCCCTGCCTGTCCGAGTCCACGGGGTTATTCTTCCTCAGGGGCGGGACCCTGGGTTTGCCCTCGCTGAATTTCAGACAGTTCTTTGCCCATCTCTCCACCCTGCCAAAGTCCCTCTGAAGGGTTGCACAGCACTCTGGGGTACTGACCACTCCTCCCAGCTTTTTGTCATCGGCGAACTTTCTGAGGAGACCTCTGTCCTTTCATCCAAGTCATTGATGAATAAGTTAAACAATACTGGGCCCAGTACTGAACCTGGGGGGACACCACTAGTGACAGGTCTCCAACCAGACTCTGTGGCACTGATCAAAACTCTCTGAGGCAAGGCCATTCTGACAGTTCTCAATCCACTTCACTGTCCACTTATCCAGCCCACACTTCCTGAGTTTACATATGAGGATATTGTGAGAGACGGTGTTGGAAGCCTCATGAAGTTGAGGTAGACAACATCCACTCCTCTCCCGTCATCTATCCAGCCAGTTGTCCCATCATAGGAGGCAATAAGATTAGTTGAGCATGATATCATTCTGGTGCATACATGTTGGCTACTCCTGGTGATCTTGTCTTCCATGTGCTTCAAGATGGTCTCCAGGATCAGCTGCTCCATCACCCTTCCAGGGACTGAGAAGAGGCTGACTCGCTGGTAGTTCCCCAAGTCCTCTTTCTTGCCCTTTTTGTACATTGTGGTGACATTTGCTTTCTTTTAGTACTCAGGTACCTCTCTTGATCACCATGACCTTACAAAGATGATCGAGAGTGGCCCTGAAATGACATCCACGATTTCCCTCAACGCTTTTGGGTTCATCCCTTTTCATCGTGAGAAGCAAATCATATAAATTGGTATAAACATACCTGACAGAATACTGTGAGAAAATATGGAGTGTATTTATTGCATCAAGCGAGTAATAGAGAAGTGTAGCCTGAACTATGTCTTTCTCAGTGAGTGAAAGCAAAGCTTCAACGCATCAGACCAACACGCAGTTTTCATCACTCTCTAGTGGCACAACCCTTTGGCAGTCCTGATTTTAGATAGATAGGCTACCACAACCATAAAAGAATGGAACTATGCTAAAATCACTTATTCTAAATATGCAATTCTAAATGTTCTGAATTAAAGATTATTTTATTTTACTGAATTTCAGACAAGAAAACCAGTAGTCTATATCCCAGTTCAAAGCAGGAGACTGACTCATTTTAAAGAAAGAAATCTATAAATATAAATTCAAAATAAAATTTCCATTTGGAATAAGTATTTCTATGTATACATTAAGTCACTTACTTAGATATTTAGACCCAAATATTTATGGAAACATGGTTCTTTTCATGCAGCTTGCTGACTTGCAGGGAACATATCCACTCCACAAAACACAATTAAAGTAATGTTATTGTACACTCTGGTCTAAATTCAGGTTAGCCTGAGCACAAGGATGTATTCTGTGCTTAGGAATTTGAAGATGATAAAGTATCTCAGGTACCTCTTGGGCACATTATTATTCTGAAGCATAATTTATCTTCTACTCAGCGGCACCCCATTTCTCCACAAATAATGTCTTCCCCAAAGACTGTTCTAATGTTCACTGCTCCATCTCCCCACATCCATGTGTCTGAAAGTAAGTGGTAAGGAAAGTCATCATCAACACAGATTTTTCTTTGTTATATTTGAGATATATTCCAGACAGATCGTGTAAAGCCAGGATGCACAGAAGAAAACTATACTCACTTTTGAAATACTGGCAGAATCTGGGTCTTTGATGTTGTGACAGGGTAACTCGAGACAGAGAGTGTTGACCAAAAATGCTCCAAAGGTTCCAGAGGTTCCGCTGGTAGCAATAAATAAGCCAGCAAAATCAAAACACAGCAGGTGACCAGGTATCTCAGGTAGGACTTGCTTTATTCATTTAGAGCCTTTCTATTTAAATCAGTGAGGTACCAGGAAGTTTTGAATGAATAGTTTGTAGTTTGCTAAATTCAGTATCCAGTCTTTGTTACTTCAGTAGTTTTGACCTGCAATGACACGAGAAAATGTCTGGTAATTTTTCAGTGGAACTTAATGACTGCATATTAATGGGTTTTTAATAAAATAGGGAACAGTAGAAGTTAATATTTCCATAAACACTAAGTGAAATAGCACCTACTAAGTTCTCATTAAAATATGAAATTAGATAACAGTTTGATTTTTTTAAACACAGGAATCCTTATTAGGTTGAGTCAAGCCTCAGAATGTATTAAAAAGACCTTTTAAAATAGAAAAAAAACAGTGTTGGAACTTGCTCCTTAGCTAATACAGTGTACTCAATGCCAGTTTCAATGACTCCTTGGACATAGCCTGTCCTTCCCTGTAAAATCAGTTCTTCTTGTTTATCATATAGTCTTCTCAAAGACATGGTAGCCTATCACTGCACAGCATGTTTAATCCTTCAGTTCACACTTGTGCAGAAGTGGATATTTACAGACTAATTTGAATTGCATGCTACCTCAAAGTACAAGAATAAGTCCTATTTGATGAACGAACCACAATGCAGAACCTGGTACTTTGACCCAAGTGAGGGTCCTCTGCTGGCAGCAATTTCACAGCAATTTCACAACTGAGCTGATGAATCTTGCTTGAATTTTAATCCAGAGGTCACAGACTTAGTCCTTGTCATCTTGTAGGAGCCCATTCAATGTAATAACTGAGTAAAAACTATGACTGTCGGTCTCAGCAAGTAGGAGAAAATTGTTTGATCTCAACCTGTAACTCCATCCTCCTTTCTTCCAAACTAAATAGATACTAGCAATAAACAATCTCAACACCACACTGTAAAGCATTTAACTTGCAGAACAGAATATCTGCATCGGAAACTATTATGCATTAGTAGAACACATCCAGACAACTTTTATTTTCAGGGAAATAACCCGAGAATCCACTTTGTACCAATTTTTGAGTTAGGATGCTGTCCTAGGGTAATTCAGTCAACAGCATAAAGGTGAAAGATATAGGCTAAAAGTAGAGTCTACATTCAAACAGTAGCAACTGAAGGGAACTGAAGTATAATACTAATTTTTTTACGTCAGAATGTTTTCCACTGCATTCAGCTGCGAAAAAAGATGGAACATGTATTAAAATGCATGTATGCAAATATTCTTCAGAGTAAACCTGGCTCTTCATGTGCATGGAAGTCACCAGATCTACTTAGTGTGTGCAGGAGCAGAGTCTTAACCACTAAAGTAAATCCTGAGACATAAACTAATTTGAAACTTGATAATATACAGATTTAGCTGGGCTTCTGTGGCAGGCAGGCATGCAAAGATGGCTCATGTCAGCTCACAGAGAGGTCACCAGTATAGATTTTGGCATAAGCTGCAAAGTAGACTATACAATATTTATTGCCTATTATCTAGTAAAAAATCTTGGAATAAAAACTGAGTGAACAGCTTGCTTAAAAAGATAATCATTATTTTTTTACATAGTTAACTTGTGCAATAATGCTTTCAATATAATTGGGATAATTTACCTGATCAAATAAAATAGAGATATGAAGAAATCTTCAGTCTATTTAGCAAAATGCTTGGCTAGACAATAGCGATGACAGGAGGATATAACTTTAGTAGTACATTATATGTGGTCCGCACACACAAAACCATTAATAGTTCAATACATTAAAAAGTTTTTTGTTTGGATGCAATTTTTCGAGGTACAAAATAGCTCATTTGAAATGACCCAGTATATCAGGAACAAAAGGTAGCAATAAAAGCTACGCAAACCTGCATGATTTAAAAAAAAATTACTTAGGTGAAATTTATTTCTTTTATATTTGCTTTAAAGTAAATAAAGCAAGAGCTGTTTAAGCTCATGAATTTACTAAATCAGATCACACAGTTCCTTTGGAAATTTTCCTTTGATTTAGGAAATGTTCATGGTAAGGATTAGTTTCACAATGTAGACAAATTAACTGCTGTCCCTTAGATAACAAGATTAAGATCAAATCTACTTTTCTAGTAACAATATATTGATTTTAACTACTGAAGACCAATATAAAAAGCTTTTCTCCAACTCACATTCTACTGATAACAGAAGACTATGTGAAGATCATGTGAAACAGTGTAACCAGAAAACTCACTTATGCTGCAAATCTACCACAGCTAAATGACAGGTAGCATTTAGTTCTTACAAAAATGCTAGTTGCTGCGCAAAATAAGTAACACATTGCACAAAGCAATTTTTTTTTTTGAAGATGCAGAGATTTCCATAGAGACACTATGGATGTGATTCTGCACCACAAGTACATAGGAAGGTCAAGTCCTTATACCACAAGGAAGTTAATACAAAATGCATTGATTCAAATTAACAAATAGGAGAGCAAGGCTGCTTTACTTTTCTTCCCAGTAGAAAAATCCTTTCAATATAGCCCCCTGCGAAAAGACAAAATGCAGAGAGTGGGTGTATTAGTTGCACATCATAAGGAGACATTTTACACTGTACCTACTGACACAATGATAAAGCTACAGCTGTAAAAACTTATTCAAAAATCAATTCCTTGTTACAGGTTTTTTACAATTCTGCTAGAAGTGTCTTGAAGAGATTTGCTATTCTCACTGCAGGTGCAAAAAAGTACTGACAACTATTCATGTACTCTGGAAATGATAACCAATAAATCACTTCTTACAGTAGCAATAATGTCCTCTACTGTACTGAGATATAATAGTAGTACTTACTAATAAGATAGAGGAACCATAATCACTACGAATAGGAAAATAGGGTATAGTATTCATTTCAACAGATTTTCAAATCTTAACAAAATCAGCTCTTATTTTAAAGCTGAGTAAGAAGCTCAAGAAAGGAACATGGCAGGTGTTTAGCTTTAAAAGCTAAACAAGCTTTAAAAATAAAAAAAAAATGTATTACAAATATGTATATTATTTTGTGAAACTCTTGGGCTTGTTATTTTTGTATCTTAAGAGAAAACTTCAGCAATGATAAGGTAATAAGAAAGACCCAACTGGTAAGACAGTGCTAAGTTAAAATCATAGACTTAGAAATGGAAATTTAAATCCTGCACCTTTTATCATTTTGCGTATTTACACAACTGTTTTTCTACTTCAATGATTTCCAATATTTAGACATATTTAGAAAATACGTACTTGAGTGGCCTCTTCTATTTTCTTTCTTCCCCCGCCCCTCCTTCTTTTTAATAGAATAATAAAATCACGGAACAGTTTGGGTTGGAAGGGACATCTAAAGGTCATCTAGTCCAACTCCCCTGGAGTGAACAGGGGAATCTTCAATTATATGAGGCTGCTCAGAGCCCCATCCAACCTTACCTTGAATGTTTCCAGGGGTGGAGAATCTACCACCTCTCCGGGCAACCTGTTCTAATGTTTCATCGCCCTCATTGCAAAAAAATTCACTCTTACATTTAATCAACTCAAGTAAATCTACCTCCTTCAGTTTAAAACCATTAACCCTTGTCCTGGGTGAGGAACACTGTGACAATAGTAATAAGAAAGAAGACTTGAAGTAAATCACACATCTTAAAATTATAAATACATTGACTTCAAGTGAATAGTGTAAGCTGCAGGAACTCCTACTTGAAAACCTCACAAAAGAGATCAATGAAGAACCCAAGTTGCAGCTGAAGACTATGCTACTTCTCAGGTGAAACTTTGGGAATGCACTGGGAGAGAGATGCCAAATACAGTCTGAATGCCAAATGAATTCAAAAGAAACCACCTCTTTGTGCGGTTGCAGCTGGGGGCAGGGGAAGAATCTGAAAGACTGCTAAAATTTCAAAGCTGCACAGCAGAAGATAAATCACTTGAAAAAGAATGTGGCAGTTGAAAAAAACAAAAAAAAACCCAACAAAAAACAACAACAACAACAAAAAAAACCCCAACAACAAAAAAAAACCACACACACAAAAAAAACCACAAACCACTAAGGAAAAGTATAAACCTTCTGTTATTACGAGCATAACTCTGTGAGAAATTTCAGCCAGCAAATTCACTCTACCTCAAGTTGGAAACAAAGATGAGGCCAAAGGGAAACAACTCAAACAGCTGTTTGCCAACACATTGAGTTAGGCATTGTTAAACAACTTCTTTCAAAGATATATGTGAAAGATGAAACCATTCATTATAGTCATAACAAGAATGCAAAACAAGACTGTAACTGGGATAGAGCTGGATGAAAGAATTAACTGCTTAAAAAGGACTGAATTAAAAGTGGTGGTACAGTACTGTGTACTCAAAAAAATGACTGATTAAATAAAGATAATATTTCCCATAGATTAAAAAAACCCCATTCTTTTGGGAAGACTTCTCGCGTATATGCTAATACTTCTCCTGCATCAGGGCTGGAAAATGTTTAATTTGATTTTCTAAGTTTATGTGAGATATATAAAGTAGGGTTACTTTTATGATTCCTACTGATTTCTTAGCATTTATCTTCCAAACAATATAAATTCACAATGGTAATTCTCAGGCATGCTTTGATATAAATAAGTAGTAAGTTCCTAAATCAGTTCACCTGTGATGCCCTGGTAAACACTCAGGATGCTGTGAAAAGAAACACCCACCTTTTAGCTGAGAGATCTCAAGAAAATTTATTTTGTTTCGAATTGGCACCAAAGAAAGAAACAGATAAAAAACCTAAGGAACTGGGCTTATTAGTATGGCAGACAGAAAAATTAGGAGAATGATAAATAAAGTCAACAGAAGAACAGAAAGATTTGAATGTGGAGGTAGAGGTAGTGGATTTAAATAGAAGTTTAGTATCTGGAGCCCTCACAAAGAAGAGAGAAAATCAGAAGGCAGAGAGTCTGCTTGGATAAGTAAGCAGAGAAGCCAGAATTTCAAAAGTAAAAATATCTATAAGCATATGGATAAAGGATCAATGAGTTACACAAATCAAAGTCAGAAATACAAATATCTGTAAGCACACTTGAACTTCAGTTTTCTAAGGAATTTAAAATAACACAACATTAGTTATCTAGAGGTAGAGTAATGGAAATTACTGCATCAGTTGTAGAAGCCAGCTTGCTTTGATAAAACTGAAGGGAATTAAAATCCAGAAACTGGGATATTTATAGATTTCTGGTATCAAATGTTCAATTAATCATTCATGTAGAGGTTGTAACCTGGGACTAACAAATAGAAAGCCTAGTACTCTTCTTACTGTCAGAAGTATGTACGGGGGACAAAAAAGGAAAGAAAAATGCCTCAACTACTACAATCCTGCTTGACTCCTGTTCAGAAACAACTCAGAAAGGAAATGACAAAGGTAGTTGGACATGGAGGGAAGTGAGCTAAAAGCCACATTTTTTTTCAAACATGAAAATGTGCCTTTGTTGCTTTATCACTCTTCTCAGACAACTGAAATGCATCCAATGCTAATTTATCTAAATTTAAGCAGAATCTCTGATAGAAATGCCTCATGGGAAATTATTTTTTGATTCAGAAAGGATCAGGTTTTATAGAAGTGACTTACAGCAAGATATTTTACATAAACAGAAAAATAGCAACAACAAAAACCCCCAACCCAACCAAAAAAAGCCCAACAAGAGAAAAAACTACTTACGTTGAAAGGTAGGTTATCACACAAGAGAAGCCAAAGATGTTCTATAATAACAAACCTTGATACTGATCCCATTTATTATTTTCACTGGTAATGGTAATATGAGGAATTCTAGCAAGACAAATTTCAGAGGCAGTTTCAGAGGCAGTATCACTACTGAAGAATGCATTACTGTCCTTCTGGAGTAATTAGATTTCTCTACAGATAAAACCAAACAAATATAAAAACAAGCACCCCCTACATCCCCCCCCCAAAAAAAAACCAAAAACAAAAACAAGCCCAGACTCCCAGCAGAAAATTTCATGCACTTAGAGACTAAGAAGAAGAATGTATGTCCTAAGGTGAGAGAGGCAGTATTGGTTGATTCTACTACTGCAGGTGATTATTATGACTTGACTGAAAAAGACCCAAATAAACTTCTAACGTGCAAGAACTGAGAGGCATTCAGCAATAGGGAACTAGCTGTACTTATTTACAAAGCACTGAAATGCCTCATGGAAAATGCAGACATCTGGTAGATATTTAAAAATACAAGATTTATTTAAATTAGGTTGGTGTGGAGAAGAGTTTCTAGGCTTATTTGAGTAAAAACATGATGTTAAAAAAGTCTCATTTTTCCTGCTAGGAATATGAAAGCTGTAATGACATTTAGTTACTGACCAAGATATGAGATCTATTTATGTTTCTTAGGAGTACTAAGCTTTTTTTGTATTCAGTAAGAGCCACCTTCCCCTGCTCACTATAGCTGTAATTATTCTATAATTTAAAGAGTTGCACTGAGAATCTTCTTGGGTCATTATGTAACATACTATGGTTAGTGTGGTTAGATGGGGTATTAGGAGTTTTATAACCATCAGAGGTCCAAAGTTCTTGAAAAGCTCATCATCTCAGAGGTAAATTATTTTGAGATTGGATTTTAAAATTCATGAACAGTAAAGAAGAGTAAGGGGGGAATATGAGGCTAAATAAGAAATCTTCTGGCATGAAATTTTAAGAAAATGAATCTTTGGTATATTTAAGATGGCAGTAGATTGCTGTGCATTGTGGGTTTGTATTTAGGCTTTAAGCCTCTGTGGTTAAAAAGTAATACTGAGAAATTCTTGACATGCAGACAAACGTATAGAAAAGGAGAAACTGTGCAGATACAAAGTTGGGAAGGAATCCACGCCCTTACCTTCCCTTTCAGACCAGCAGCAGCACTGCAAAGTGGGAAGTGCTCATGGATGTGGTTGTTCAATTCACATGAGACTGAATGGTTCTTAGGGTAGATGGAGGTGTCTGTGTCTGCACACAGCTGCTGAGGTACACACAAAAAAGAAAAATGTCTCAGTAGAACTAAAGATGTATCCATGCCTGGAAGACATGGGAGAAATTTCAAATCCTGTATCAATGCAATAACGTCAGTCATTTGATACGAGGAAGAAAATCCATATCAAACTCAGGACAGCTGACTGATTCTTTCCAAAAAGATTATCTGCAGTGAAAAAAGAAGAATCCCTATTTAACAATACTTTCAGTATTTCATCTCATGCATTCTCTTCTATCATTTATGTAATATAAACTTACATATATAATACAGTTAATAACAATATCAGAGAAAGAAAAATAACATTCTGAATTCTTCACTTACTGTCATTACATGGCTCAGAATCTGTTTCACGTTAGCACAATACTGACCATTCTATGATTTTAGGGTGACTTTTCACGGTTTTCCTAGAAACTCAGGCTCTGGAGTCATGAAGTAATGATCACAAAATATAAGGATGAAGGATAAAACTCCCTTAACTTTTAATGGTGAACCTAAGCATCTACAAGTTATCACTTGCACTGGTTGCTCACCTGATCTTGAACAATACAAGCATACAAAATATAATGACCTGGTCTACATAACAAGATGAAAAAAAGATAGCTAAATAAAAAAAAACCCTATTCAGTTTATCCTTAATGTAGTTCTAAACTCACTCAATAGTTCAGGTTGAAATAAAGGAATTAAAAAAAATTGTCATCAGCTTAAAAATAACAGTGAAACATACAGTCAACCTTAATTCTGCCCCAGCTGTTTGACTACAGCTGTTTGACAATGAAAGCAAAGGTTTTTATATGGAAAAATGAAATACATACCAAAATTTCAGAAATGCAGAGACTGGAGGACGCATACAAATCCTGTGTTCAAAGCTCAAATTTTAAGCCTCAAATGACAGAAACCTTATAGGTTTCTCCATAGTTACATATGACCTATATGACCATTAGTGGCTGAATGTACACTGGACCTCAGATTTCACCAGCATTATAGGAGGTATTTTTACACATGATCCAGGAATAAATTCTTATGCAGGAGAATATCTCTATTTCTCTTAGGTTCCAATTTTAAACTTAGCAAAAGCAGAAGGTAAAAAGTCTCAAAATAATTTCAATGGTGTAATTATTTTAAAATATTTGGTTCATCAAGACATCTTCTGCTGCTCTAAAGAACTATAGCAGTGAATTTCATAATGCCAAAGTGTTTTGTCAGTGAGTAGTCTAGTTTTACACCTTCTCTGCACTTTTTACTCTAACTGTAAAAATAGATATAAAAAAACTCTGAACATCGAATGCCTCCCAAAATAAGATATTGATACCGCTAACACGGAAGAAGAATAAAAAGGAAGCTTAGGATAAGCTCTGAGGTATGTTTGTAGGAAAAAGGTTAATGCCTATGGGTATCACAGAATCACAAAATTTGTGAGGGTGGAAGAGAATCCTGGAGGTCACCTGGTGCAACCCCTTGTGTCCAAGGAGGAACACCTAGACCTGGCTGACCAGGATCACATCCAGGTGGATTTTTAATGCCTCCATGGAGAGAGGATCCGCTACCTCTCTGGGAAACCTGCGCAGTGCTCACTGACCGTCAGTATAAAAGTGTTTCCTGATGCTCAGAGGAAGCCTCCAGTACTTCAGTTTGTGCCCATTTCCTCTGTTTCTGTCACTGGGCATCTCAGAAAAGAGCCCTGCTCAGTCCTTTCTGTGCCCTCCCTTTGGTATTTGTATGCATTAATAAGATCCCTCCTGAGCCTTCTCTTCTCCAGGCTGTACAGTCCCAGCTCTGAGTCTTTTCTCATGGGAGAGATGCTGCAGTCCCTTCATCATCTTCGCAGCCTTTTGCTGGACTATCTCCAGTATGTCCATGCTCTTCCTGTTCTGAAGAGCCCAGAACTGGACACAGCCCTCCAGATGTGCTCTTTCCAGTGCTGAGTAGAAGGGAAGGATCTCCTCCCTCAGCCAGCTGTCAATACTTTGTCTAATGCAGCACAGGATACCATTGACCCTTTGTGGCAAGGGGTCAATTGTTCAACTCATGGTCAACTTGGGTGATTAAGAGGACCCCCAGGTCCTTCTCTCTGACAAGATGCTTTACAGATGGGTTGTCCCCAACATATGATGATGTGCAGTGTTGTGCTTCCCCAGGTACAGGACCTGTTGAACTTAACCCCATTGAACTTCATTAACTTCCTTCCACCCCATTTCTCCAGCTTGTCCAGGTCTGTGTGGATGTCATCAAAACCTCCAGCCTGTTAGCCACTCCTCCCAGTTTTGTCTCATCAACAAACTGGCTGAGGATACACTCTGTGTCATCATCCAGATCAGTAACAAAGATGTTAAATAGGATTGGACACAGGATTCAACTTCTGGGCTACACTGCTATTTACTGGTCTTCCAGAAGATTTTGTGCCACTGATCATCAGCCTCTGGGTCTAGCCATTCAGCCAATTTTCGATCCACCTCACTGTCTGCTCATCCAGCCTATACTTCAACAGCTGGTCTATGGGATCCTACAGAAGGCAATGTCAAAGGCCTTACTGAAGTCTAGGTAGACAATTTCAAAGGCTCTCCTCTCGTCTACCAGGCTAGTCACTTTGTCACAGAAGTTTATCCAGTTGTTCAAGCAGGAGATCTCCTTGGTGAAGCCATGCTGACTACTCCTAATGATTGTCTCGTCATTCAAGTGCTAGGACTAGCTACTCCACCATCTTCCATCAGGATTAAGGAGAGCCTGACTGGTCTGTAGTTTCCTCAGTTCTCAGTTTTGCACTTCTTGAATATGAGCCTGACATTTGGTTTCCTCCAGTCTTCAGGCGCTTCTCCCATTCATCATCAAACATGAGTGACAGTGGCTGAGCAATGACATCTCCCCGATCCCTTAGCACTTTTGAGTGCATCCCTTCATCTTCTTTATTTGCTCAGGCTTCCTGGCATTTTTACCTGACTTCCTGTTTGTTGGGATGGATGTTTCTTGAGCAGGTAGGGGATCCTTGAATATTAATAAGCTTTCTTGGGCCCTTTCCCTCCGGGATTTTATCTCACGGGTCTCTCCAATCTGATCTTTGAAGAAGCCAAAGACTGCTCTCCTGAAGTCCAGGAGAGTCCAGCAAGTTTAAGTTTGCTTTTTACTTTGCTGCCTCTCCTAAGTTCCTGAACTTCACCGTTTCCAGTTCAGTGCAGCCAAGGCTACATTTAACTGTCACATTCCCAATGAGATCCCCCTTTTTGGTGAGGTAGAAGTCCAGCAGAGCACCTCTCTTTGCTGGTTCCCTCTATCACTTGGAACAGGAAGTTTTCCTTCAGTTCACTGCAGGAAACTCCTGGATTCTTTATGTTCTGTTGTGCTGCCCCTCCACGAGATATCAGGATACTTAAGGTCCCTCATGAGGTACAAGAACTGCAAATGTGAGGCTGCTGTTCTCTGTCTCTGGAATCCTCATCCACTTGTTCTTCCTAGTCAGGTGGCATGTAGCCGACACCCACTATAACATCTTCTCTGCCAGCCCTCTCTTTAATCCTAATGCATAAACTGTCACTTGGCTCCTCATTCATCCTCAGGCAGAGCTCAATGCACTCAAGATGTACTGTCACATATAAGGCAACTCACTCCACTTATCCTTCTGGCCTGTTCTTCCTAAAGATCCTGTATCCCTCCATTTAACACTCTAGTCATGAAAGGCATTCCGCCATGATTCCACCAAACATGATCCTATCATGATTGTTGCCTTGCTGTTGATGTTACCAAGACTCCTTGTGTGTGGATCATGTTTGTTACTGTCAGGTGTTGAACACAGTCTACTGGATGAGCTCTTCACTTGAGGGAAAAAAGGAAAGCCAGGGTAACAACAACAAAAAAAATCACCAAAACTATTACTGTGTCTCACGACTGTTTCTTTCAGAGAGGATAGCTGTAAGTGGCATCCCAAAGAGGGAAAACTAGCACCTGATTGAAGAAAATCTGAGTACATGAATTCTTCCTCCTCATTGCAATAGGCTTTCTACAAAAGCACTGTCCATAAGACAGACAGCCTTTAGCAAATGGCTACCATGCAACTTAAAAATCATCATCTTTGTTAGGGCATTAAGCTCTGAATCCATATGTGTGTCACAAACCCATAATTTCACTTTAAAGTAACTCAGAGCTCAGTGCAGCCTATTCTTACACCTACTAATAGTTTATGATTCATGCTTTATGGTCTGCCCCTTTACACCATAATCAAAGATGATAAAATTATTATAATGAACATTTGTGGATGCTTCTCTCTTGAGAAATATTTCTTTCTGAACAGATTTTTATAAGGTCTCTCTTCCTTTTGCAAGCTTTTAGAAACCAGAGCTGGGTCAAAGTCTGAGTCTCACTTTTATCCTTTAGGAACTTTATAGAATTTTAAATCTCTAATTCCCATTTGAGTCAAGGACTGTGAAATGAAAGAAAGCTCAGAAGGAGCCTGTAGCCTCTTATTTTCCCTTCCCCTTCCGTTCCCTCTTCTTTTTTTTTTTTTATTT
>VZTG01003997.1:608083-651279 GCA_013397845.1 Melanocharis versteri
TTTTTTTTTTTTTTGATTAACAACTTAATTCAGACTATGAAAAAAAGAGAAAATACTGTGGTTAATGCTTGTCAAAAAAGTGACTGAATTTTGTTTAAGTTACTAGTGTATTACATTATTCTACACTAGAGAATGTGTTGTCAATAAATATCAAGCAGATTTCCTGATGTAAACTGATGGTTTACTATTTACTTTCTTAATGGCCATTAAAAATAACCAAAATTAAGTTTCACGGGGCATCGTTATTTGAAACCAGTAATGCCTGTGTTCCGACTTATCTATCACAAGTAATTTAAAGATAATTGTGACTTGAATCATATTGCCAGCCTATCTGGTTTTTTTCTTACCTGATTGTGATGTTGGATATACAAACACTACTATTTTGGGGAAGTTTATTGAGAGGCCTTTTGAGGAAAAATAACTGGGGGTGAAAAGAGAGTCATACAACAGTTATAGGGGAAAATATGGTTGCTACTCCCTGGATGGAACGTGGTCAACATATCTGACCTCCTACACACAATATAATCTAAGGAGGGGTAAACAGAGGGTGGAACGGAGTGGAAACACAATGTCCAGACTCTATTGAAACTGTTGCAGAGGAGGGAACTTGATGGTACCTTTTAGCTGATAAGCTGCCCAGCAGCTGAAAAACAAGAGACATAAAGGAAAATCCTGCTGCTGAATCAGCAACCGTGGCAAAATCACTCTTCTTGGAGTGATGCATGTCCCTATCCTAGGGTTATCTCAGATATCATACTGAGATACCCACCCCAAAGGTACAGCCATCCCTCACTGAGTAAGATGCATGACTAAAGTAACCCAAACTCCCCCTAAATGCAAATAAAGAGTATAAAACTAAGTTAAGAATGGGTTGAACCTGTCTTTTTTTCCCCATGGGAACAAGAAATGTACTATATGTGTGCTGAAAGATTATATTGTGCTAGCTTTTTTTAGGAATTAAATCTTGTTGCTATTTCACTTTGAATATGTTTTTGCAGTCAGATACTATCACCAGCAGTCTTTGAACCTTAACCGGTCACAATTTTATTAGTAAGGAGTGTTATTCTGTGAACTGTTAGTGTGAGTCCTTCAAGAACGCTGGCAGTTGTTGTCAGTGGGTAGAGGTGTGGGGATCGAGGAGGGGGTCTTTCTGTTTGGAGTGTGACCCTCAACAAGTCAATCGAGCTGCCCTCCAATCCAGTGAACTGCTCGGAGAAGGGTCCCCATAATATGACATTAACAGAATGGTCAGGCACAAGGGTCTTGGCTTTACTGGGGCTCTAACGGACTAATCAAACACTAAGGGTTTGAGAAAATCTCCCCTTTTCGCGTGATACCCTTGAAAAAAGAAAAGGTTTAAACCGAAAATTAATGTTAGGTTTTTACTCCCCAACTTCTGTAGAATTCTGGCTATTTACTTAGGTGCTTTTTGGTTTATTAGATACTTCTGAGCTTAGGGGGATTCATTAATCCATTATTATTCATCCTTTCAGGCACTGAGCATCATTTTTCACACCTTTTGCAACAATAGCTCAAAATCAAAAGAAATGCTGCAACTCCATGGTTTAACTACCTACCAATATAATCTGAGGACTTTCACAGCTGTTTGGTTTTTGTTGATTTTAAATAACAAGGTTGCAATTAGGTGTCAATTCCTGAGAACTCACAAAGTCATCTTCTAACTATTTTTTTCAGGAAACTACAAAATCTCACCCAGTTTTTGTACACCCCAGTTATGTGTTTAATGTCTTTCAGGATTTGGTGCTTCTTTTGTTTTTCTCCCCAAGTAATTCCTTTTTTATCTTCACCTGTTCTGTATTGGTGTTGTAAGAATCACAGTTTTAATTTGCCATATAAGTAAATAAGAAAAAATGTTCTGAAATAAAGCTTGCATTGCATCAATAAAAGAACAATATATACCTTGCTATAGTTCACTGTTCATCTTTCTGGAAGTGGATAAAAGATTAACCTTGTGCTTCCTTACCCACAGCAGCAGTTAGGGCCATCTTTCACTAGGCAATAGCACTGAATGCTGAAATCTATTCCCTTATGCTGGATTTCTGTACACATGCAAATAAAAATGCTCTCCTCCACAAGGTCATATTCCCTATATAATTGCAGAGTCCAGCCTTTCATAGCATTATATAATAGGGAGGTGTTCTCTCAAACATTATCATTTGATGGTTCAGTGCAGAACTTTCATAGCATACACCTTAATGTAGCATGTAAAAGTGTAATAGACCATTACAGCATTCAGACATATCTCCAGATCAGTGATCAGGTAAAGCCTTAAATAGAAAGAAAGGCTGCTCGAATAGCTACAACCTACTTGTCTCTCTGCAGCTACAAATATATTAGTGAGCCTTCAATATACGGTTTCTCAATTCTTTCCTTTCAGAAAAGAATTGTCACCTGGAGAAAGCAAATGAATAAATATTTTTCCAATACTCAATTGTACCCTGTCAGATATGACAGCTGGAAAGGATTTTGAAGTGTTGAATTTTTGTTTATTTGTTTGTTGGCTTGTTTGGTTTAAATTAAAGTGCATGCATCTATGCTGTTTACAGAGATTTGTGCATCTCCAGGTTTCCTTCACCTCATCAAATGGGAATATGAATGATTATCAGGAAGTTGCTTTTAAATAACTTCTGTGAGATAGCATTTTTATTTTTATCAGGAGGCTTATGCATGAAGATACTTGCAAGATAAATATTTTTT
The DNA here is from genome assembly GCA_013397845.1 of Melanocharis versteri. Lineage (NCBI taxonomy): Eukaryota > Metazoa > Chordata > Aves > Passeriformes > Melanocharitidae > Melanocharis > Melanocharis versteri. The sequence continues at coordinate 610,802 of VZTG01003997.1, forward strand.
TTTATAAGGACAGTGGACTTGCATAATGTTGAGAATCTAATCTAGTCACGCTTTTTTCTCAGTTCACAAATCACAGTAATAGAAAATAAGATCAAATATACAAATGAAAATAAAAATGAGAAACAAAACAATATATGAATAATTCACAGTCTAAATACTACAGAAAATAAAAGGAAAGAAATCTGGGAGGAGCCAATACCCCAGAGGGCTGTGCAGCCTATCAGAAGGACCTCGACAGGCTGGAGAGATGGGCAGAGAAGAATCTTCTGAAATGCAGCAAAAGAAAGTGCAGGGTTCCACCCCTAAGGAAGAATAACCCCATGCACCAGGACAGGTTGGCCTTCTGGAAAGCAGCTCTGCAGAGAAGGACCTGGGGGATCCTGGCCGAGAACAAGCTGTCTATGAACCAGCAGTGTGCCCTTATGGCCAAGGACGCCAATGGTATCCTGGGGTGCATTGGGAAAAGCATTGCCATCAGGTTGAGGGAGGTGATCCTGCCCCTTTACTCAGCCCTGGTGGAGCCACATCTGGTGCTTTGTCCAGTTCTGGGCTCCTCAGTACCAGAAAGACATGGAGATCCTGGGGCAGTAAAAATGAGCCTGTTCAGTCTTGAGAAGCGATGACTGAGAGGAGATCTTATCAGTGTAAACAAGTGTCTGAAGGGAGGGTGTCAAGAAGATGGAGCCAGGCTCTTCCCAGCAATGCTGAGCAATGGGAAAGAAACAGGCAGAAACTGATGCACAGGAAGTTCCACCTATGAGGAAGAACTCCTTTATTGTGTGGCTGTCTGTGCCCAGAGAAGTTGTGGAGTCTCCCACACCAGAGGTATTTAAGAACACTTTAGAAGCAATTCTGTTCAATGTTCTCTAGGGTGATCCTGATTGGCCAGAGTGGTTGTGCCAGATGACCCACTGTGGTCCCGTACAACCTTACCTATCCTATGTGAAATAGAGTTATTTTCTACCAGCTCTTACAAGCTGGTAGGAAATTGGACTTCTCACGTCAAAGGATACACTTCAAAAAATTTTAAAAGCATAATATGTCAGCATAACATTACATTGACATTATGTATCTTTTAATACTGTAAAATAATAAGCATATAAAATAGTTCATAAAATTAAAATATTGATTTGAAATATTTCTGGGCTTCTGGTAGTAAACATGAAAACCTGAAAATAATCATAGAAAAATAGAACTTTAAGGGTTGAAAGGGATTTTAAAGATCATCTAGTCCCCTCTACTCATGGCATATCCTAGGGCATTCAGGTGACACAATCTGATTCTTACTAAGCAAGAAAAGTGTGTGGAAAGAAAGAAGCTTAAAAGGTGGAGAAAGGAAAGAATAGATACCACAGCAATTAATTCTGACTGTTCACTTCATCAATCAAGGTCTTGAGTCCTCTATGTCATATATGAATATGACTTATAGTAATTAAGATAATGCATATATGTTTTTTGAAAAATCATATGGAGAAAAAGTGGTTAAAAATAATTCTTCTTTTTTAAATAAGAAAATCCAGTACAGCAAGGAAAACTGGTTTTGGCAAGAAAAAATGGTTTCACACCAGGGAAGTTGTAAGAAAATGGCATAGACTCAGGAAAAAAAAAAAGGATAATTCAAGACGTGTAACTTAATTGTGTGTCCACTTTCCTAGATATGATTTCCACAGTCCACAGTAATACAACTCTGTGAGTTCTTTTAAGTCCCATGAAGGACTACTGGACCTATCACAACTCTCTGTAAACTAAACTATACTCTAAACCTCCTGAGAATTATTTGCAACTATTCACTTGAGCCAGAGTATGCTACATTGAAAACTAGCTGAAGTCAGTATTGCTCATTTGAAAAGCATGAGAGGTTGAGACTCTATAATATATTGGTAGGAAATGAAATACACAGAATGTGTGGCTGTAAGAATGCTCATGCCATACATAATGTTTTAGTGAGCACAAAACAAACTGAAAGATAAAGAAGTGGAGAATTCTATACTCTGTATCTCCCTGATCTGAATGACAACTGCAAGCTCAAGTAGATAATCTCTGAGAACAATTGAAAGTGTCAATAAAATAGCTAGATAACTAAGTTAGTAAAATACTTTAACCATATTGTCAGCTGGAACTCACTAAATATATCTAATAGTAGTTTAATTACCTTCTGGGATAGTCAAAAGAACTCCCAGATTTTGAATAATGTCAGTGAAGACATTGGAGATGTTTTTAGCAATGGTCTAGTGTCATTGCAAATCTGAGAGACAACAGCTGGAGTTGTATCCCAGGATTGGTCAATTTCCGATTGCTTCAAAAATATCCCCAAGTTACTACCTGAAAATGTATGAAGTGAAAGCTATTTTCTCAGAGAAGATCTTAGGCCTTTAGGTTTTACATTCTCTCTAAAGTAAGGCATCAAGAATTACACACACACACACACACAGAGAAACTAAGCAATCACCTCAGGGGTCTGAGGTCTAATCCTCCCTCCACTATTTTGTTCCACCTTTCCTTTCCCCCCTTCTTCATTTGCAGAGAAGCTTAAAATGGATATGGGATAGGGTACAAAATTCATCTCACAACAAAAAAAAACCCATCTATTTTATAATTTCTGCTAAGTTATCTATACACCTTGAAAAATTAGTGGAAAGACTGTAAAGAAAGTTACAAAAAGTACACACATATTTAAAAGTCAGGAAGAGTTGGCAGAGATGCCTGCAAGATTGAAGTATAGTCTTAAGCATCTCCAGCTACAAATGTATGAAAGTGCTTCTGGTGTCTCAAGTAACACTCAAGAATCATTTTTTATTCTGTTTCAAATATGCTTTGTCTAGTCAGGTTTTTAAACCTTCTACATCACTTGGAGAATCACCCACTGGGACACTCCTGAAGGTGACATGAAGAAAAAGTGTGAGTAAAAGTGAAAATCTCAAGGGAAAACTGCATTGAATATTCTAGAAGTATATGTTACTGGAAATATTCAAATTTTATTTATTATAAGGAATTAATAATCAGAATTTTTCCTAGCTCTGTATACTTGGCAAAGTACCAGCAAGAAAAAAACAGGAAATATCTGACACATTATGAAAGAGACACATTACCTTAAATCAATTAAGAAATACTAAATATTAGGATTGGTCAAACAAACATATTCAGATAGAAAACCAAAGGAAAAAAAGACAAACACCAAAATTTATATCATGGCAGATTGGTACAGCAGATCTTTGTGGCTTTCACATACAGCTACACAGCTATAGATACCTATACAGATCTGGGCTGAGATTCCCAAACCTGTTCTTGATAACTGAGTAAAAGTAGGCATTATGTATCCGGTCAGGAAATCATGCTACCACAACAATTTACATCATTGAAGGTTTTAAAGATGCAGTCCCTTTCTGAAACTCCTATGTAGAAGACATTGTTATCAACTGTATTATATTAAATCAATGACTAAACATATCACTGTGCTATGAACAAGACCCATGCAATCCCTAAACCCCATATGTAAGCCCCATATTCGAGATGTGAATTATATCAGCAAATATTCTAGGTGCAAAAAATGGTACATGCCAGCATTTTATAAAGAAGCTGACTCTTTCCTTTGACTAAGATTTTTTTTAACCGTTTATATCACAAATAGCAACAATTCTAGACAAGGTTAAAAAAAACAAAAACAAAAACAAACCCAAACAAAACAACAAAAAAACCAAACCAAACAAAAAAACACACAAACAAACAAAGAAACAAATCCAGAGGAGCACTATTTTAGGGAAAATATATCTTCATTTCTAATATCGGACACCAGATTAATTCAAATTTTTATTTAGCAACTCTTTTTCTCTCTATGATGACTACAGCTGTTCCCAGGACATGTATATAAGTTAAAGTGATGACTATGGCACCAGATACACTCACGGTTTCTGATCCTGGAATCTGTTTTTATTACAGCTTATGAATTTTTTAGGTCAAATTAGAAATACTGGGAACAAAGGCTGCTAGCATCTTATTGGTTATCTCCAAATGAAAACCCAGTACTGATTGTCTCAGTAAACAAAAACAAAAACAAACAAACAAACAAGCCTCCATAAAACAAAAAACAAAGGAAAAATGGAAAAAAAATACTTGAAATACTTGGCAGAGGTTATTTTACATGATTTTTTTTATAAAAAGTATTTTTCTACCAGTCATTGGAGCATTGGAATTTTTAATGCTGTCTGTAAACACTGCAGCAGTAGTACAGAACATTAAGCAACAGTAGATTATACTGAATAACGGTACAAATCTTTGAGATATTTTCGCCCGCATTTTTCTCGTCCAAAAATGTCCAGTCATGATTGCATTGCACAATTCCTAACATGGTTGGAAATTTTAGCTATATGGTTGTTAAAAGCTCAGTATCACAGATCTAGTCTTGATACCTCTAATAGATTATCTGGAACCTGCAATGACTGGTACATTTGGAATTATGTTCCTCTGAATTCAAGCTATATTATGAAAACGATATAGAGTTTTTATGTGTAAATCTATTTCCTACCAACTGCATCTTTTTCTCTTTTTTTTCCTCAAATTTAGAATAAGAGCCCTCAGTAGCCTACGATTACCTAATATTTATTCCCTCCAGCAATTTTAACATTAGGTGAAAATGATTTCATGGTCAGAAATGAGACTAGATATTTGGTGGAATTTTTCTGAGTCCTTCTATACTGTAACGATGCAGCATGACACGGACCCCCGAGGCAGGTGCAAAAGGGAATCCGTTTATTGCAAAAACCAGGCCTTTTTAAGCAATTAAACCTTTATTAGTTACATTCTTGTAAAGCACAACAAACATAAATCAACTAACCACCATAAAACATGATGTGAACGCGCGATGGTTATATTAATTGGTTTTTCTGTGGTTATATAACTTGTTTTCTACCTCTAATTCAGATGAATCATTCCCAGAGCCCTTTTTTACTTCGCCAAAGTAACAGAAGCCATGATTTTACAAGGGCAGCAAGGCTCCCATTTTGTAAGGTTTTACCTATCCACACACTATGCCATGACCAATATAAAATTACATAAATATCTATCAGGTAGCTAACAGTCATCATGTTTTATATGTACATCAGCTAAAGTCAGATCGTCATTCTAACCTCACTGGGCTGAGTATTCACTGTAGTCAACATTGTCACCCTCTTATTCATTTTTGTACTGCACAGCAGAACACAGATTAAATCCAATGCTAATATAAATTCAAGCTGGTGAAGTCTACATAGTCCAGTGAACTGGGAAAATACTACCTCTGATTCCTATAGCAATGCAGCTCCATTGGCATGGCATCAGTCCTGGACTAGTTATACCTTCCACTCCTGGTTAGTCAACTAAGGTCCAGCATAATGCAGCTGGGAACTTCAAATCACAAACACAGTTCACGCCAAGAGTTCAGAGGTTGGGTCCATTGCATTGTATGATAAAGTGAAGATGTGCTCCACTATAGGAATACAAACCTACAGTAATACAAGATGCAAGAAACAGCTGTTCTAAAAAGTGTTTAAGGTATAAACCATATATGAAGAATACCTTTCACAACCCCATTTAAACTCATGTGAAAGAAAAGTAGTTCTTAATTAAAATCTGTATAATCATAAATCATTTCCTTAAAAACCAAATGAAAAGTAATATGACATTTTCTAGTTCTTTTGATGCCTTTTTCCTGGTCTTAGAAATGAAAGCCAGACATAGTTAAAGGGTAGGGGGTCGTTTACCTCGGTGTCTTTAATAGGATCCTCTCGGTGCATCACTTCGCCAAGGTGGAACGCATCACAATGCACCCCCCACGGTAAATCACGTATACAAGTTATAGACTTTACACATTAACATATCTAACAAGGGTTCCCAATAATGGGGCTTGGGTGGATGGTGTGATATTCTCCCCATCTACGGAATCCTCCCCACCCTGGGTGGGCTAATCTCTAGTTTACCGAATATGTTCTAGAAGGGGACCTTGGCTCCCCAAGATAGTAGAATGTCTGGTGTCCTGGCCCCACAGCTTCTGGGGTGTTTGGTCTCCTGGCCCTACAAACACTAGAACTATGCTAAGTTATCAGGTTTAAAGAATTACAAGTATGCATGCTAATATTAGTGCTAATAACTGTGTAAAAGGTATATAAAAGAAAAAAGCAAAAATCATCTTGACATCACTTTAACTAAAAAACATTGGGACTGTGGAAAAAGAATATATAAAATCAAAAATTATTTTCAGAAGATAAAAGATTTTAATGATTTGGTCTTTATTCAACTTTTAGAAACAACTACTTTCTTTTTATTGAGATAAATTTTTCTACTAAGATATTTCAATTGAAAATAACCTTTTTAAAACAGTTTTGTTTTTCAGCTTGCTCCCTTTAATTAAACTGCACATTCCAGAAGAAAATACAGACTACTTTCTGAATATTAATTATAATTCCCTTGAAGTCTCTTAGGTCATTAAAATATGATTAGCTAAAGGCTTTTCCTAGGTGGAATGAATAATAAACTTCAAATATACAGATCCATTTCAAGTCTACAATGATTATCTTGTTGGGATTCAGTTAATGAGAAAAATCCATCTCTGTTGGTTCAGTGACATGGATGAATATTTGAATTCCCAAAGATGCACAGCATGACAAACATAAATCACAACACCTGGAGTATCAAGTTAGCCACCTCATGCTGAAGGGTCTGCAAACTACTAAGAACCACACAAGTATTCCTGCTGGGTATACTACCTAAAATCTTCTCTTCCTTAATTATTTTTATCGGATTACTTTAAATCAGCCCTGTGCTGAGGCTTATTAAAAAATGAATCTTGTTTCCGTGACAATTTTTTTTAACAACTTGTAATAAATGGATACACAAAAGCATTTGCAATTTTTTTTTTCCATTTCATCTTAGATATAAGCAGGAATCAGACAAATCTGTCCAGGATGTGTGATATGCAATATTTCATCACTTGTTTAGTATTTCCAAATTCTCCTTCTGGGGGTTAGCCATAGTTCCAATTAGAAAGAAATGTTGCAATTATCGTTATCAATCTGTATGAGGTTTTAAGGGACATATTTGCAGAGTTATATTCAACTAACATCATCAGGAAATGGGGCAATATTATATTACCCGCTATCTAGGGAAGCCTTCCATCCAAGAGTGGTCTGAAACCATCTCATCTTCGTGAAAATTAGACCACAACAACACCTGTAACCACTTGGTTTAGGTGGTGACCCCTGGGACCTCTGGGAAAGTCTAGAGCAAGGAAGATTTACTCTCAGGAATACAGTATCCAATTAAGGTATATTTAAACAAACTGGACATAGACAAGGCTGTGGGACCTGATGGAATGCACCCCCTACTGCTGAGAGAGTTGGCTGATGTCACTGTGAGGCCGCTCTCAGTTGTGTCATAAATGTCATGACAACTGGGATAGCCAGCGACAGGGAGAAAGCAAATGTCACAGCCATCAGCAAGAAGGTAAAAAAGAAAAAAATTCAGAGAATCACTGTCCAGTAAGCCTCACCTTCATCCCTGTAAAGGTGGTGGAGCAGGCAGCATGTCTGGAAATGGATTTTTGTACTAAGTACAGGAAAGTGGATTTACAAAGGGAAAATCGTGTTTATCCATCTGATAACCTTCTTTGATGGCAGAAGTTAACCAGTGGAACACAGGAGAGCAGTGGATATTATTTATCTTGATTTTAGCAAAACTTTCAGTAAAATCTCACATAACATCGTCACAGACAAATTGATTAAGTATATATCAGATAAATGGACATCGAAGAGGGAGGGCTGACAGCTCTCTAAACTTCTGGGCTCAAAAGATTTTGATGAATGGCATATGGTTCATCTGGAAGCCAGTCACTAGTGGTGTCACTAGGCATTGATATGGCATCCACTACTGTCTACTCTCTTACTAATGACCCAGATGATTGGGCAGAAGGCACCCTCAGCAAGTTGATGATGATAAAAAACTGGGAAGTGTAGCACGGGGTGGGTGTGTTCCCATTTAGAGGGACCTCAACAGGTTGGAGAAATGGGCTGACAGGAACCTCACACAGTTCAACAAAGAGATGTGCTAAGTCCTGGTGACAGAATAGTCAGCACCTGGGGAGGAATAACTCCACAAAACCCAACAGTCTGGGGCTGCCTGGTGGGAAAGCAATCTTGCAGAAAGGGATCTGGATGTCTCGGTGGACACCGAGCAGAACATGAGTCAGTGATGTGCCTTTGCAACAAAGACCATCAGCAGCATCCATCCTTTTCNGATACACAACTTGAGACCTGTGTTCAGATCTGGGTACCTCTGTACCAAAGGGTCACAGACTTACTGGTGTAAGTGCAGCAAATGGCCAACCCAGATGATTGGGAAACTCGTGCTTTTTCATATGAGGAAAGGCTGAGAGAGCTGGGACTCTTCAGCCTGAAGAAGGAAATTATCAAGCAAATCTGATCAATGTGTACAAGTACCTGATAAAAGGAATAAAGATGGCAGAGTCAGACTCTTCTCAGTGATACCTAGGNGTTCAACAAAGAGATGTGCTAAGTCCTGGTGACAGAATAGTCAGCACCTGGGGAGGAATAACTCCACAAAACCCAACAGTCTGGGGCTGCCTGGTGGGAAAGCAATCTTGCAGAAAGGGATCTGGATGTCTCGGTGGACACCGAGCAGAACATGAGTCAGTGATGTGCCTTTGCAACAAAGACCATCAGCAGCATCCATCCTTTTCTGCATTAGCGGGAGTACCATCAGCAGGCTGAGGGAGGTGAACCTTGCTCTCTGCTCAGCCCTTGTGTCCTGGTTTGAAAAGACAGGAGTATAATTCTGAAATTGAGGAGCTTTTAGGCAANGAAATTATCAAGCAAATCTGATCAATGTGTACAAGTACCTGATAAAAGGAATAAAGATGGCAGAGTCAGACTCTTCTCAGTGATACCTAGGAGAACACCAGTGTGTAATCAACATTATTCAAATTCTAAATCCTAAAACCACAGCACTGTATCAGCTACTATGGAGAAAATGAATTCTGTCCCAGCTGAAAACAGCGCAGCAAAAAAGCAGCAATGGGTACAGGATGACATACAAGAAATTCCAGTTAACTGTTAGAAAAAAATCATTAGACTTTTTTTTTTTTTTTTAACTCTGGTCAAACACAAGGAAGATATGCAGTCTCTTTTCCTTTTAAGATATGCAAAACCTAACAAAGAGTCTTCAGTAATTGCAGCAACTAGGTGACCTCTAGATGTTCCTTCCAATTTCAATGACTGTTTGATGGAATTCATCTAACCACTTCATAAACACAGAGACACAAATTTCTCACTGCAAAACCATCAGATGCTTAATTCTTCCCCCTGCCCCCCCCAAAAAGTGGGATGTTTCTGACACAATATTTGGATTATGAAATAAATAGGATATTACAATGGTTACATAATTTGATTATCAATTTTAAAGCAATTTTATTTTGACCATATTCTGTAGAAAACTTCTACACAATAATTCAGTTAGAATTTACAAACCCCAATATTTTTCATGGTTGCAGGTAACAGATAAAAAGTAAATAAAGCAGACATTAGCAAAGTAAATTGTAATTAATCTTACATTTCTGCAATATTTGTTTTGAATGACTACTGAGGTGGGTAAAGATCAGACTTAGGTGCTAATCATGTTACACTAGGTTGAATCCCTCCGTTGAGCATGTGCACTCACACCACACCCACACACACACAGAGCAATGTCATTTAAGTTTCAGGTAATTATAACTTGAAACAGTCTGAGAAATAGCAACTACATCCAGGTAATTAAATCTTCAATAGAATATCACTACAAGTGCAGGTGATTAGTGCAGGTACTCTGGGCTGCAGAAAGCAGAAAGAAAAGTGTCAGATCAACAGACAGGCAGATACAAACATAAAACACACACATCTACTTATGTATACAAGAAATACATATATTCTCTAGCTCTTCAGACTGAAACATGAGGAATGAGAATCCACCTATGTACAAAATAACTCTCAGAACTAGTGGTTACAAATCATGAAAGTAAGCTGCTTTTTACTTCCTTTTTGTACCTCCTTATACCTTTAATCATTCTGTTAACAGCAAAGAACATCTAATTGAGTCTACCCATAAAACTGACCTGTCTCAATGCTAAAAAGAAGGGCTAGTAAGTGACAGCAATAGTAAAGAAGAACTAAAGTTCTGATGTCATTATTATGCATAGAAGGGCTGACAGCATTTTTTTTTTAATTTTAATAGTAAATGAGGAAGCTAGAAGAAAACAATATTAAAAAAAAAAAAAAAAAATTGGCCAGAATCATATAAGAAACATAGGGAAACATAACTCCAAAGTGATACATCATGACACGTATCAGAAAATATAACAACAAAATACTACAGAATATTGAAAAATCGTACTTTTTTCAAAACTGCAAATGAAAGGCTTTCTTTCTTCATCGTAAACAGTAATTATGGGCCAGACTTTGACACTGTTTTCTCTATTACTGGTTATGTTAAGTAGCATTTTATTTCAAAAGCTCATTGACATAAGTAGCTTCTTTATATTAAAAAAGTCTTACCAAACTGAGAATGGCAATCAGTAGTCAAGAATATTTCGATCCTTTTCTAAAGATACTCAATGTCCTATTTTTATCTTACAATAAAAATATATACTCAAAAACCTACGGCTGCTTAACAATACGGCACACCTCTCTGGAGCTTGCACAGCACACAAAACAGGCTGCAGTACTTTTTATTGATAAAATGTGATAATACTTTCTTCAAGCTATGCTCATATACTAGTTTTATCTTTCTCGGTAGCTGTCTGAAATACCAAGCACAAGAATGGAGAAGATGTATACTTACAATTCAGTCTGACATCGCAGCAAGACAAAAACAATTAACAAGTGAACTTTGGTAGCTGAGCTCTGCAGGGTTTTTGTTGATGTTGCCCAGTGTCACTCAAGCCCTGGTTAACATAAAAATAAGTCATCTATGCTGGCTTCTCTCTCTGGAAAGGACTGTAATTCGACTTGTCTTCAGTTGTACAATCAAATTGATCCAACTTCTTATGAAAGTTTTCATAGAATCAGAGTAAATGGCAGACTCCTTGCTTTAAATAATAAATGTTCTGCTCTAAATTCCTGACATAGGACATTGTGTGTCAAATAAAGGGATGGCAGGATACAGAACTGGTAGGACATTACCATGTGCTTAGCGAAGCTGATGTACTCGCCACTAATTTATCTGGGGATCAGGATTTCATTCTCAGACAGAGAACAGGAGAATGGAATGGCACAATAATTTACACAGACAGTGCTAGAGGAGCAGTAAATGAAGAGGTATGAAAAGAGTAGTCAGGATTAACAAAGAAATCTAAATTACAAGCAATGGTGGCTAACTTGAACAAATGTAAAAAGAAAGGCAGCTAATGCTTATGATTTTAGACATGTAATCAAAGGCCTACCCTCAAATGGTTAAGAGAGCAGGAGGAAGCAAATAAAGACCAATTATCAGTGTTGAAGCATAACACTGCACCTCAGTTTCTTTACTGTAAATGCTGTTGTTCGGTTTAGAAAATTTAAGCAAGAATGTGAAAAATGCTATTTTCATCTTACTGACAATTTCATAAAATGGATTTCTTTAAAGAAATACCTCAAACTAACAGTAAACTCTAACAGTATCCATAGGAACTGCAGCTGGACAACAGTACATCCATGAAAAATGTATATGTGTGTGTGCAAGCTTGTGTGTTTATCAAACACGTACATACCCTTTGTGTTATTTACATAATCTATTGTTTAAACACCTACAAAATATACATTTAAAATAGATATAAATAAAACCTTATAGAAACCTGTCCAAAGAAACACAAGGTTGTTGAACACTATGCTGCTTAACCGGGAAGAGTTCTTGCAATAAAAATAAGTCAGATAATGAGTCATCTGATCTCCTAAAATGAAAATTAGTGATACCCATGTAAAGAAAAACACATTTGAGTGATAACATAGGTAACACCCATCGCCCCCAAAAAGCCCAAAACACTAATGACAGTGCCAACACATTCTTGATTGAGCTAGGAAATAAAAAATACTATTTTATTATACTTATTAGCAAAGAACTAACAAAACTGAAAAGGATGAACTACATATTAGAAACTGGCAATGACAGTGTTGTTCACAGCAGACAAAATCTGACTGCCAGTGCACCTGCAAGTGTGGAGTATGACTTTCTGAGAGACTACTAAAATGCCTTCTTTAAATAATCTTTACAACTCTGCACAGCGTGTTCTCCTCAGTTTACAGTCTCTGCTGCATTCTAACTTTCTGTTACTGCTTCCTATATATGCTTCCATCCACTTCAACGTTGCTTCCCATGAAAAGAGATGTAAAAAATTATATGATTTTCCTAACATGTAATCTAAACAGGAAGGTAATTTTTTCAGCTTGCTCACGTGGCAACAAATCCAAATACCCATGAGCTGATTGGAAGCCAATGACACCAGAACCAGGGTTTTCACACAGCTGGCTATTTAGAAGATAGCAACATCAAATCTTCAAAAGCAAGGAGTCAGTTACAGTCTGCCTCCCTCAGCCTTATTACCTGGGCTGAAAGGAAACTGGGGAGCTGGAAGTCCTTGTGTTTTGGATACCTAACTGAAAGGAAGGTGAAGGGACAGGGGTTTCTTCCCAAATTCCCCAAACTAGGCAATTGTCAGTTGCAAAATTCTTTATCGGTTGAATGAAATAAACTTGCCAGCAAATGTTAAATTGCTTAACAGATTAAACTCCTCAACAAATCTGGTTAGTCTGTCATTGCTTGTACTCAACACACAGTCTGATAGGAACAAAAATTTTGCCTGCTTCAGAGAGCAGCTGTACGTCTTCCTTGTTTACAACTCTACTGCAGCATGCCGGATTAATCCAAACTTCCATTTCTCTATCTCTAATTTTGCAAGAAAACTCCTGGGTAGACAGGTATTTATGTGCCTGATTTGCAGACTCCTGTAACACACATATAAGCCCTTCTGCTGACAGCAGTACCAGCAAGATTTATGTAGGTAGCTACCACACAGATTTAGGAGTCTGTCTGCACACGTTGCACAGTATAATCAGTGCCAGGCATATATTTACACAGCATATTGGTCATACAGATAAGTGGGGAAAAGTATATTATTTCAGAAAGTTTGATCCTGAATGTCAACATTTAAAGCGGCAATATCATAGAATATTCACACAGCTACAGAATTTTCATTGTTATAAAAAACCACATCTCCATGAATATCATTATTATTATTATTATTAAACATTCATACAACCTATTAACTTTGCATGATCCTTGAATGAGTTTTCAGAAGGACGAAGTCCTTTCCTGCAAGATTTTAAAATCCGAATAAGGCGAAGATGAGTAAGAATATGCATAGAACAGGAAAAAAAAATGAAAAAGCAAAAAGAAAAAGAAGGGGAAAAAAAGAAAGGGATTTAGAAAAGAAGATTAATATGAACTGTGAATATTTTAGGGACAAAAACCTGTTAATATATTTCATTGCATGGAGTGACTTGCGGTAAGACATGAGATATGGCACAGGAGGAGAAAATCATGACTGTAACTAAGCAGAAAGCAGTGGATTGGTGACCAGAAAAAGACTTTGAGAACACTGTTTCAGAGGGGAGCAGCACAAACACCAAGAGTAAAAGATATACTCTGATGACTCAAATCAGTCAGAACAACCAAAAAAGCAATACCAAAAGCCTCAAAACTTTACACGAAAAAATTTTAAAGCAATTAAGGCGCTGAGAATTTCCAATGCCTCCTCAACTGCTACAAGAACCTGTAGTTAGAAGGCTGATTTTTTTCCCCATAGACATTATCCTAAATTTACCATTCCCAAAAGGAGGAAACTGCACCACGTATATCATATGATATTTCAGAGACACTTCCTTCATTGGGAGAACACCTTCTCAGACAGTGTGGGTACCACATACACTGCTTTTTGCTGACTTCATTTTCATTGGAAATGTCATTCTGTACTTGCCTTATGTGTACAATTTCCCCCAGGTGTCCGACTTGAGCCAGCTGTTTGGGAAAAGATACAGATCTCAAAGAAACTTTACCCAGACTGTACAGAGCTTTTCTTGAGTCAAGCCTGGGAAGTAAAAATGAGAGCAGGCATCCAGTACAATCACAAAAATATTTTGAGCAAGATATTTTGAGCAAGAGTATTTGTTGTGCTACCTTCATTCTTAAGAAGAATGTAGAAGACAATAGATTTACTCCTCTAGCCTGCTGCAATGGGGCAAGTTACTCAAAAATCATATGTCACAAAAGGATAAAGGATGTCAGGATTTGAGTGACCATTTATTGTAAAGAAGCAAAGGCCTAAGAAATCTCTTGATTTTTGGCTAATGTAAATTTTGCAGCTCTTTCTGGTTTACCATGGTACACAATTATAAATTAACTACCAAGGTTATCCACAATGAGAACGTGTCTCAGTAGAAAAGACATTGGAATAGTCCTGGAGGAGCAGAGATGACACACATGCACACGAGTTCGGGTTTGTTGTGATGAATCGCATTTCTATTACTACCCAAATGTGCCCTCAGGATAGACTCATAAAGAAGGGACATAGCTGAATTACTCTTAGGTTAGCACCAGTATTTTCTGCAAGTTACCACTCAATGTAAGGATAAACACTTTACACACAACTGTGGAATGAAATTCAAATTAAATACACACTGCCATACCCAAAGTAGCTAGTGCCAAACAAAGCTGGAGCTAAATGCTTTGATATGCGTCCTTTTTAATGTAATAAAGATTTCATCTACCATGCAAAAAGAATGTGGAAAACAGTTTTACAATAATCATCTGAAAAACCTTCCTGTCATTCATTTTTGGGGTTTTTTTTAAGCAACTTCCTTTGCTTAGCAGAGACGTTACTGATAGAGACATCTCAGTGTTTTAAGGGTTTCTAAAATTTTCTTAAGATAAGGTACAACACGATTTCAGATATCCTCTAGAACTCAGCACGTTTCTTAAACCTTACTGAAGAATGTGCTTGCTTCCATTTTCCGCTGTTCCTCACTTGTGTTTATGTTGTTTGTCTGCCCCCCCTCCGCAACGTGTTCTCATTTGAAGGCTGAATGTTATGTCCTGTACCAGATACCATCAGATGGATAATGAAGACCTTGATTTGTACAAATGCAGGTGGTTTTGAGGATCCCCGTGAACTTGCTGACTAAGTCTGTGAGTGATAAACCTTTCTGAAGTGTGAACAGCTAAGGACAAGCCCACTGCACTGTGCAGCACATTCTGTTGAGGTGTCCAGCTGGAATCATATACTCCTATAAGTAGAAAGTTCTCCAAGCATATCAGTTTTGTCTCAGACACCTCAATTTCTAAACCTGACATTTGCTACATATTTTCAGCAAGGGTCGATTCCCACCGAAGTGCTTGCATGGGCACAGAGGGCTTAGAAGACTGGCAAAGAGCAGAGTGTTATGAGCCTCATGTGCTAAAATACCATTCTAAATCCCACTCTGAGCACTAGTTATAGGGGAAAAAGAGAAAGGCTGTTACAAAGACCACATCTAATACACTAATCAAGAAAGTAAAAAAGCAATATATGTGTGCTTTTTTCTGGTACATGGCAAAAGTACTTGATGAAAAGTTAGTTTCTCTTCTGTCAGAATGGAAGTATAGCTAGTTGATTTAAGGTACCAAAAAAAGATTCTCCTTTCAAAAGATGGGCTATATTTTTAGTAGTAATGGACCTTGATTTTTCCTAGTTTCCCAAAATATTTAATTCCCCAAATTTGGATCTCAAGCAAATAGCTTGTTTATGTAGCCTCTTTAATTAAAGTGTTCTATATTCACAGAGGCTTATACGTACTACTATGCACCAAACTGAAGACCTCCAAACCTTTGCCTTTAAAACATTCTACTTGTCACTGAGTTTACAGAGAGTCTACGTGTGATGTTCAAACACCAGAAATCAGTGATTTCTATGTCGATTTCTCCGATTATGGACTCATCCTCATACCCACTAGAGGGAGAAACTCTGTCATACAAGGCCTTCTGAAACACAATTGCCATTTCTCCAGACTGAGCATGAAGAGGCTGATAAATCTGGTCATGGAACAACTGCATTTGCACCTAATTGCCCTGCAGAAGACTACAGAATTAGAGTAACACTCCTTAGTCATCAGCTGCACTAGCTTTTGAAGAAGTGGCTTACCTAATGTGTTCTAAGATATGCATATTACATCTTGAGATGCGGCAAAAAGGTTGTGTGAGTTTTTTTTTTTTTTTTCTTATTTTAAAAGTGAAAAGAATTAATATATAAAGAATCTATTTCCAGCTAACAAGGTGAACATTACTGAAAAGCAGCTGGATTTTTCTCTTACCTAGGACCCAGAAATCACAGTTCGTTTGTTCCTCCCTGAATATATATTTATTAGTGCCACATGTAGGTGGAATATTATGCCAAGAATTCTATAGTTGCAGAGAAGATACAATGACTTCTTAAAAGTGAATATGCTTTCAGGATATTTTTAGCATGTTACATACTCTTAATTACACAGAAGAAATTTTATACAAGTAGTCCAGAACTCTGAGATGCTAAAATAGAAAAACTAGTGGGGGAGTGGGCTGTTGTAAAATATTATTTAGGATCTCCAGAAAACAGTTTAGACAGCCTATTAGTTCACTTAATTACCTTAAGGGGTATAAAAATATTTATGTAAGGAAGGTTTGGAATTTTCTTTTAAGAAGTTCTTTGTAATTTTAAAAATTTTAAAATGGCAGATATGCATAAAACAGACAGAAATTTGATTAGCATATAATGGACAACCCTTATGGTCCAGAATTGTCTAGGCACGCAACACAAAGTTCTATCCTATTAATGACAGGACTTGTAACTCCTAACACTAACAAGGACTTTGAGATTTATCCTGACTGGCCTTCTGCAAAGAAGAATCTAATCCCCAAATTTCTGCATTTACTGTCTAAAGTCTATCCACTACTTCTCCAAGACCGTTCAAAAAATGTGAAGATTTCTTTTAATATGTCTCTGTGTTTTCTTTTTACTCAGATGGTATGATATGCTCATAATACATGCACAAGTGATGTAAGTTCAAGGCTCCAAATTTAGCTTTTCAGTTATATAACCTTCACAGCATTTCATTTGGAGGAGTAAAAAAATACTTTTCCTTTGTAAGTAGTAATGTATCACCAACAAGCCAGCAGTCATTAGCATAAGAATCTATTAGTCAGTAAATTTATTTCAGAGTGTGTCTAATGTATAAATAAGTCAAATGAAAAATAATCCTTAGTGTTTACACCATGCTATTGTATACATCCCTGGTGGATCCTTACCTGGAACACATATTCCACAGTACTTAACTTTGTTGCCTGCTATAAAATATGTGTGCCTTGCTGTTCTTGATAGATGTATCTGACATCCCCTAGACATACAGAGGAAAAGCCGTTTTTTACGTCCAACAATACCCTGTGACTTTTTCAGGCTTTCTGCAACCTACGGGGTTTTAACATATTTCCCCGTGCTCTGCCAAAACCCATAAAGCCCTGAGCTGTCACCAGCAGCCACTGGACGACATTCCTGCTGCCTCTGGCCCATGAACCTCCATCTGGCTCATATGGCAGAAACCGTGGTGGGCACCTGGAGCTCATGTGAAATTCCTTCAAGCAGCACCTACAGAAATTTAGCATGTCTTTAAATGGGCAATACCTTGCTTTTACCCAAATACTGAAATCATCAACTTTAAAATAACTAATATAAAATGCAACAAGCATTTTTCTCTGAAATCCACATTAAATAAAACATACAAATGTGTATAAAGGATACAAGTGAAGAAATTAAAGCAGAACTATGCCTAAAATATTTACACCTGAGTTATCTCAAAACCACCTTCCTGTTACTAATTCAGCTACCTTTCAGTCTTCCCTGTTTCTCCTCCTTTCTTCTGAAAATGTAGTAAAATTTTTCAAGCTTTGTATTAGCTATAGCTGCTACAAAGTTTGTCAGAAAGCTCAGCCACAGGAAAAAAAATCTCCTGGAGCACCACCATTAGAGGACCCCTCCAGTAACCCTAATGTCATTCAACTGCCTCATGGTGAAGAATGTTAGTTCTTGTGGCAAATATTCCCTTCAAGATTATTTTCCTTTGAGACAGTCCTTGCAGGCTTCATCTTTCATCTGCAATTCTTTTTCAGCCTCATGCTTATTCAAGGAGAGTTCAGTCAATCCTTTAGTTAAACAAAGACTGTTTCCTATCCTTAGGAAAGAGTGTTTGTTGAGGACTGAAGTACAAGAAAATTTCATCACACCTTCCCTCAGCTTCAAGAAGCCTGAAGCAGAGTATGCTGCAGAGGGAAGGAGCCTATTTTTGACAATTAAGCAAGGAAAAGGAAGCTAAGCTGGAAGGATCAATGAGCAAGCCTAAAAAATAATTGACTGGCATGTCATGTAATATTTGAGAGGCATTTTTTTTAGAAGGAGGGTATGAAAGTTCTGAGTTTACAGTAATATGCAGTTGTAATATCCAGGTATATCTAGAATAAATTGTAACAGCAATCCTTGTTAATAGTTTGCACTGTTGCAATGGAAAGGCCAGAAATGAAGACATGTTAGAAGAAGAAAATTCTGACTTTAACATTAAGAATTGCTTGTCGAGTAAGAGCTATAGTGCTAGGCCGTATGGTGCTGTTCTTTAGGCTTGTGACTGCGACAGTGTTTGAGGTGTTACCAAACAGTGCTTGCACAGCACCCAGGCCTACTGTTTATCATTCTGTGGTACTCCCAACCCTACACCCACAAATAGGCTGAGGGTGGGCAAGAGTCTGGGAGAGGACACTGCTGGGACAGGTGACTGAACAGACCACAGAGACGTGCATCACACCGTGTATCATCATGCTCAGCAAAAACTGTAAGGGAATTATTCCAAAGGAGCCACTGCTCAGAGAATAGCGGGGCATCCTCGTGCTGGTGATGGGGGATTACATCAGCGTCACCTGGAGCTTGATTTGGGGTTTTCTTCCACTCTTTTTATTTTTTAATTTCTCCACACCTCCTCTCCCTTCTTCACTTATTGAACTGCAGTGACTCACAAGGTTTTCTTGATGATCTTCAAATTCTCTCCCTTATCTTGGGTGGCTGGTGGGTGCTTAGTTGCTGGCTGAGGTCAAACCACCACACCAGCAAAGCTCTGAAGTTGACTGGAATGGCTGGAACAGAGTATAATATGAAGTGAGAAAATTGCACTGTGAAGCAAATCTAGCAAGAGAAGTGATAGAAGGCAGAGGTAGAGAGAGCAAGAGGGCAGGGGAGAAATTGTGTGAAGCATGTCTGAAGGGATGAGAAGTAGAGCAATGGGTACTGCAGAGCAGCAAGAACAGGGGCTGGCAGCATGAGACGCAACAAAATCAGAACCAAGTGAGATCCATGCACGAACCCAGCTTAAATGCAACCTTACCCCCCATCAAGGCTTCAAAAACCTTGAACAGTGAGTGTCAATTATTATAGGAGAGAAAAAGCAACAAGCTGACCTCGCAGCTGCTTCCTCTGAAGAAAACACAGTAAAATATTATTGGTTTAGTTATACGTTAAGAATTAAGTACTGTGTTTACTTATCTTTTCTGAGCATTTTTATTTTCATTTACTAAAAAAGTGCTTGTTAGCAATTTGATTTACATTTCATAGCTGTTTGATATACTTCACTTCATAAAGAATTTTCCATTGCAACTTGCATCCTATATCAATCTTTGTATCAAAACATATGCAGGACTCAAACACCTAAATGAAATAATTCTGTGTAGTTCTTTAAAGATGAAGAGAAGATACTACAGTAATTACCAATTTAAGTTTTTTTCTTTTTGTGACTGATCTCCAACCTCTTCCATTTTGGTATACCATGAAAGTGACCTTTACAGAAAAGTTACCTTTCTAGTAACATTTTCACCCTCCCTTGTCAATTTGCTAAGTTACAAGAGCCAGTCAACTTAATACATTTTACATTATGACTTAAGTGGGTTGTTTTTTTACAACAATAGCATGTCCATGCAAAGAAACTGTATTTTCTTATACAGTAATAAAATTAAGAAATCTCTCAGTGCAGTAAAAGAATCATTGCCATTCTTAGCTTAAGAAAACACAGTAAAGCAAAAAAAAATTGGAAAACCTGATGAAAAAACATCTGAAAATTTTCTCCTATGTTTGTTGCAAGACACCTAGACTCAGAAGGTTTGTTATGGTAACATTCAAGTATCTCATTAAATGTGTCTATTTATGTGGATGACTACAGGTTATGCTATCTGAAATGATTGTCACACCAAAAAGGCAAAATTTGTTCAGTTCTGATCCAAACATGAGTGGAACCTTAATATAAAAGACCAAAGTACCATTTTTTTGGCTGGGATTAAGAGACATCATCCAGAAATAAATAATGTCCTTAGGAAGTAGCAACGATTTTTTTGACCAAGCTCCTCAAAAAGGGAAAGCTCCATGTATGTTATTTGGCCACAAAGTCATTCAGCTCAATATTTGTTCAGAATTTAGGCAAAAAAATGTGGCAAAATCAACAGAAATCCATACCTATCTATTTGCTGTAACGTTCTAGTGCCCAAGGGAATTGCTTACTTTTCTTATTTCAGTCCTGGAAACTGTGATATAGTTATGCAAAAAGAAAAAAAAAATCTTTGTATCTATCTAGCAAAGCTCTTCTAGAAGACCTACACCTGCCAAGACCATATGACTGCTAGAGGAATAATCCTGTTTAGAATGCTGAGTGTAATTCTGCCACACATGTTAATCTTTCTTGAATTTATATTGACATAAATGAATTAAAGAAACTTGGCTTGATTAACCATACCAAAGGCTAAGATGGAATGGAAGCATTCCCTGCAAATAAATCGGGATGCAAATACTGGAGAGAAAGAGATAATTCAGCTAAACAAAGAGGCTGGCAGAAGAATAAGGTCTGAATAAATCATGCTGGTGACTAGAAGAAAGCTCCCAATCATTTATGGTGTGAGGGTCTGAAACAACTTCTCAAGAGGCACAGTGAGACACAGGCCAACCAGCGCTGACAAGCCTGGTTATTTATTGAATTACAGGACATGAACCCTATGCAATGTGTCTGTGCACCTCACAGGACAGGTCCATCTTTCTCCCTGCTCATACAGGATGGATTAAATCTTTGTCTGAGAATGTCCAGGTTTTCTCTTGTCTGGTGTACTGATTTTGGCTGAGATAGAGGTAATTTTCTTTATAGCAGCTGCTATGGTGCTACTCTTTGGATTGGTTTTGATAACACAGGGATGTTTTAGCCATTGTTGAGAGCAGTGCTTAGAGAGTCTTTTCTGCTTCAGACACTCTGCCAGTGAGCACACTGAAGTGACAAGAAATTAGGAGAGAACACAGCCAGGACAGCTGGCTCCAACTGCCCAAAGTGGGAGAATCCATACATACGGCATCATGCTCAGCACATAAAGCTGGGAGAAGGAAGAAGGGTGGGATGTTCGGAGTAATGACAGTCATTTTTCCGAGTCACTGTCGTACATGGTGGAGCACTGTTTCTCTGGAGGTGGCCAAACACTTGCCTGCTATTGGGAAATAGTGGATGAATCCCTTATTCTGCTCAGCTTGCACGCACATCTCTTTTTTTTTTTTTTCTTTCTCTATTTAAGGATGTTTATCAACCCACTTTACCCCTCCAATTCTCTCCCCCCTCCTACTGGTCAGGGAAAGAAAAGTGGCTATGTAGTGCTTAGTTGCCTGCAGGAGTTAACTCAGAATGTCTGCTCAGTGGCTGAGTATTTGTTATATATTCCTGAGTACTGTACTGTAGGGCTGGCTTGGGGACGAAAGAATACAAAACCAAAAATGAAATACAACAAATAAACAGCTAAGCATGCCTCCCACAAACCAATCAACAATACCTTAGTGTCCACTACCATTATAATAAAGTTTTTGAGATTTAATATTGCAACAACTTGTCACTGGCTTGCCACTGCACAACTTCCCATTCCACTCAATTAAAACTCCTCTTATTTACTGTGTAGAACGATGTCCCATACTACACCCACTATCAGGGAAACTACCAGAAACCACAGGGAATCCAGCAACAGACCCACATTGTTTAAGAGAAACTTCCAAACAGACGCAACAAGCTTAAGAAACAGCAGCATCCACCAGCTCCCCATGTAGAAATCTCAGCAGGGAAAATGCCCAGAAAAGGCCAAGGTGTTCCTTCCTGCTATAGCTATTTT
The DNA here is from genome assembly GCA_013397845.1 of Melanocharis versteri. Classification (NCBI taxonomy): domain Eukaryota; kingdom Metazoa; phylum Chordata; class Aves; order Passeriformes; family Melanocharitidae; genus Melanocharis; species Melanocharis versteri. Next base: position 633,077 of record VZTG01003997.1, read on the forward strand.
AGTTTTGTGGACTTAGCATTTGTCATTATTTGCAGAATAAAGGCCATGCCCCAGTGCAAAACCCATGTGGGCATTCTCCTTCCAGCCTGCAGCTCTTGCTCTATCTGGCCTATCACATGTAGACTACTTAATATGACAGAGCTGGTTTTAGCTCACAATACCAAAAGGAAAAGGGAAACATAATCTTTCATTGATATTACAAACCCTGTACAGAAAGTAATAGCCTAAACTGCCTACTTGCAGTGTTTTAGTCTGTACTACTTCTGAGCTCAACTTGAAAAATGGTTCTGTTTATTTTATCTTATCACATTAGCCTGATACTACTTTTTGCTCATAACCATTCAGACATGTTTGGCATTTAACATATGCTATTTTGGAAAAGATTCTAATCTGTTAAATAAGTTTTAGGCTTATCTGAAAAGGCATTTTTCTTGCATACTGCTATCTGCAGATAGTGTGATGAAAGATTAAAAAAGTCGGTATCTCTTCCTTCCCTACAAGCAGCTCCCCCTCTACTAATCTTGATAGTTACAAGCAAAGATGTCAGAGACCTGACATACAGGTTTTAGATGAAATTGACAAATTTCTTTTAGTGCTTTTAGGTAATTATATTTTAAATTTACATGAGAATACTGATATATGAGCAACTGAACTGTAAATTACAGTTCCAACAAGTTTTTTAGAAGATGGAAGCTCTCTCTTTGAAGGGGAAAGGAAAAAAGAAGTGAAAGAAAAAAGCCTGGGGATATTGTGACCATCTTCAGCAGCAGGCAGCTCCAATACTTTTAGCAATTAAACTTGTCAGAACTCCTTCTTACAAACTCCTGCTGCTCTAGCAACAGCAAGTGCCAGCAGGCAGCTGTGTTCCCAGAGACTGTGAACATAAACCCAGCAGAAGACAACTTGGTAGTTCTTTGTGGAAGATAAAGCAAGCCAGACAGATGAACTCCCTAATAAACTTCTTGTGTGAACTAAGAGCTGCAGGGAGTTTAAGCTTTTATGCTTTTATTTGCATAATGACCAGCACAAGTTCTCATGTCACAAAAGGAAATGGACTTTCCTTCCTGAGGCCACCATACTCTGCATCAATCACTCCATCACTTAAGCAGCACAACCTGATAAAATCATAATGCCTTTACAAAATAAATGCCTTGTAAGGAGTAAGGGAGAAGTCAGCATTAAGAGCAGGGGGACTCACTGTAATTTAGCAAGAGATTTGCTAAGGTGTGAATCAGACTGGTGAGGTTCTTTAGTCATTAGGTATTAAAACATTAAAAGTATACCTGAGCTCTATTTATCCAGCAACTTATTTAACTGTCTCAAAGCACAACCAACTTAAGACAAACATCTCCAACGAAATGAAGAACATGGGCACAGAAATGGTTTTAGCCAGAATATTAGAATCATAGAATGGTTTCGGCTGGAGGGACCCTAAAGACCATCTAGTTCCAACCCCCTGCCATGGCCAGGGACTACTTCTAGTAGATCAGGTTGCTCAGGGTCGCATCCAACCTAGTCTTGAGCTCTTCCAGGGATAATGTGTTCACAACTTCCCTGAGCGACCTGTTCCAGTGCCTTACCACCCTCAGCGCAAAGACTTTTTCCTGATATTGAAGCTAAACCTACTCTCAGTCTAAAGCCATTCCATCTTGTCCTATCACCACATGTCCTTATAAAAATTCCATCTTCAGCTTTCTTGTAGGCCCCTTTAGGTACTGGAAAGCTGCTGTATGGTTTCCTCGGAGCCTTCTCTTCTCCAGTCTGAGCAACCCCAGCTCTCTCAGCCCGTCTTCATAAGAGAGGTGCTCCAGCCCTCTGATCATATTAATGACCCTTCTCTAGACTCAGTCCAACATGTTCATGTCCTTCCTGTGTTGGGGGCTCCAGACATGGACACAATACAGGTGGGATCTCACTGGAGCAGAGCAGATGAACAGAATCATCCAATTTGGTCATGCTTCTTTTGATGCAGCTCAGGATAAGATTGTACTTCTGGGCTGGAAAGTATTATCCTAGAAAGAAAACTACTTCCAAAAAATTTCCAGTAGATGTACTCTGAATTTTTGAGGTTTTGGTTTGGTTTGTTTGATTGTTTTTTTCTTTTATTTTTCTAATTTGAATTGTGATTCTCTGTGTTTACCAAGAAGACAGAACACATCTATGTAATGCAGTCCTAGTACAAGCACTAAGATACAGCCTAACTATTCTTACTTCTTATTCTCAATTCAAAATTCAGTGCTTCATTCGGTGCAAGGGATGAAGCAAGTTCTGTGCATGGACCTCAGCTGATGCAAAATGAGCCTTTTCACATTCTTTTTTTTCAAAATTAAGCCTTCAGGGTCCTGATATACTTAATTCTTATTCTTTAGATATAGTGAAATTTCTTTGCTGTTTTTTACAGAAATATATCGTGGCAAATTCACTGCTTCAGTATAGTCCATTCTCAACAGAGCTCTATAGTCAAGTATAATACATTACTCAGATCACCATTTTTCATGTTGATGCCACTGGCATTCATTACTTCATGGCAATAATAACATGAACCACCACCTGATTCCAAAGGACAGTGGAAAAGAGGAAGGTATTATAGTAAACACATAACATTATTTGGACACAGGGTGAAGAATGCATCCAATGTACTGATAAGCAAAATGACTTTCAAATACTAATTTACGGGTTAAAAAAAACAAGCCACCATTACATTCATGAATCATTTTAGGTTGCTTCTTGCGTTACTGTTAATAAAATAATTTTATGGGGAAATATGATGCTTCAGTTAGATCTGGAAACACTGGGAGAAGCAGTATTAAAGGTATATATTGCAGGAACATTCTGCCAAAATGAGACGTTAAGCTGCATTCAAGGCTTATTGTTCCTTTTTTAATTAAAGACTATCCAGAAATCATCCTCAGGTAGAAGTGTAGCTGCTTTAATTTGCTGTACCATTGCCTAATATTAGTGAACCAAACCTGGGTGTCATTTTCTCCTCCCAAGGTGTCTAACTTCTCCTAAACAGGCAAAAAACATATTAGAAGAGAAAAAAATCTATCCACTACTGAAAGCAATCTATCCACTACTGAAACATCTTCTGAGAAAGTATCCCTTTCTGGGATAGGAGGAGTTTCTGGTCAGAGGAGTTTCCCCTTGGTATTTCACCTTCGGTGGGTGATGAAACTGCCAGCCAGACCTTAGGACTTGCCACAGAGACTTCAGGCCCATTCTGAGAGGTAGAGAAAAGAGAATAAAAACAAGACAGAAGCCCTACTAGGTCCAGACTTACAGGATAAAACCGTCACCAAATTTTCAGAGTTTCAGAAAAGATAACAGAATGCCTAGATTCTCATCTGAATCTAAAGTGCATCACAACTATGAATTGTGAATGATAAGTAAGAGGTAAACTCAGGCAGCTTTGCACTTATCTTCATTTTTCCCACAAAAGGGTCCATGTTACTGCCATTTGCAAATGAAGGTGGTCATCAAACTAAAGTCACAGATTCTTCTTTTTGAGACGACAGTCATAACATATAAGCTTGTCGTGTTCCAGGTGTCTGATGGTAGACGGAAAAAGGCCTGAGGTTTTCTTTATGCTCTGTGTGTACTGGTACCAGAGAGGATTATCCCCCCTCACCCCTCCATTCCTCTGGCTCCTTTAATTATTTTTTTCTGTGATTAGAATTTGACAGATAGAATTAAAGAGATGCAGTATAGAGGATTCTCAAAACAAGCATCATGGATACCTGTCTCATAACCATCATCCTTCTTCATGTTACATTATCCTGCATGATATCTGATAAATGTATAAGCTTAGTCTGTTTCAGTTTAAGTAATATAATTTTCAGCATTTTGATTGTGACTTAATTTTTTTTTTTTTTTTTTTTTTTTTTCCTGCCAGAGGGGTGAAGGATACATTGCTTTCTTTTCTTTTGAATCTTTTCTTTTAAATCAAGCTATATGGTTCTGTTAGCCTTCGGGGGGCGGGAGTGTGAATTACTCCCTCTGCCATTGAGATTGACTGTTCCTAAGCTTCCTATTTGGCATCAAGAAGTCACAGAAAATTCCATTTTATTTCTCATGAATTGTGTTAGCAAAAGACAGTGAATAGCTATCTTAAATATCTTTGGGGTGGAGGGCATGAAGAGTCCTTGAGAACATGGAGTGTACTACAGATGTGTAGGAGCAAAAACATGGGAGGCAACAATGAAATGCTGCAGCCCAAGGGGTTCTTTAGACAGTAGTGAGAGTGTAAAGACAGTGCCCGAACAAAACAACTCACTTACCTGTAATAAGGACTAGGTATTCCTTTAAGGATGGGAAAAGAGCTTGGAGTCGCTTCAAGATGAAAGGCTCACGGCCAAGTGTGCTCACTGTTCAATCAGCAAACACAAATCAGAAATTCTGTGCTATCAGAATAGTCAAGTATTTACAATGTACGAGTTTTGGCAAAACACCCTGTGCTCAAGTCGGAAGAAAATGAATGCTTGTTCTTCTGGAAACTACAGTTAATTAACCTAAGAGCCATTCCACCTTGCTTGCACTATTCATGGCACTTACACAGAAGATCAGTCTATTGAAACTAAATCTCAGCTAAAGAGGATTTAAGCTGCTAAAGAATTTTTCTTAATGTTCAAGCATAAGTCCTATGCCTCTCCTTTGATTTCAGCATGGATTTTGTCAGACTGATGCCACAAAATTAGGTTTGGATGCACATCTCCCCAGAAGTCAGCAAGGAAGAACATAATTTTCTGTTTATAAGCCAGAAGTAATTTCCTTAATGAGGGGGAAGTTGAGACTGGGGGTTGGGGGAATTACTTAAAGGGAGCCTGGAAATCAAATGGAGAGGAAATGTATTAGTTCTTAAGAAAAAAAAATCACTGTCATCGAGATCCACACTTAACTGAAGTTTCTAAACATCAGAAAGGATAATAATATATGCTGTAGAAACACTATGATCAGAGTTTTCAAGCACAACAGATTTGCTCACTAGGAAGCATCCATCAAAGAAGCTTTAATGATCTAAATGTCACTGTAGAGCAAAGAAACCCCAGGAATGTTCTTTTATTATGCCTGGAACAGTAGCACTCATACCTGCAATATTTAGAAAAGAATATGAAGAAACAGAAAGCAGCCACGCTCTGTAAAAAAATCAAGCATTATTTACTCAGCAGGATCCTTTGCCTGTTTCAGATGGGGTTTTTTCAGTTTGGCTTTTTTTTTTTTTCAGAACATGCACTTGTTACTGTCAAAAAACAAATGCGCTGAATGTTTTTCGTCTTTGCAAGAAACTTTAAGTGATGCATGTCACCATGCATTAACAATGCATATTTTGGGTGAGATGTTTTTATCTTATTTTAGGCCTTAGCACCTATTAATAAGAATGGAGATATCAAGTGAATTGTTTAACGCTGAATTACTTTTGGAAGTAGTAGAAGTATGCACAATATAACGAAGTTGGGTATTATTACTAATATGAACCATTTCTTTTAAATTGTTGAGATCAACCAGGTCATTTCCTCATTGTCCCCTAAGTGATGTCTAGGTCTTGCCAAATGAGGATTTGGGAGGGACAAATAAGTCCCTCCTAGCCTATGTGCTTAAAAATTGAATTTACTTCATTTTGTAAGTAGGCATAGTATGGACATGAAATGTCTCTTCATCTTTTAAAATACTGTAATTTACAGACATTTAGATACAATAGAAGAATAGCTAACTTTTCCCCCTGTACTGTTCTGCAATAATTTGCTGAAGCTGGAGGAAACCATTAATAATACTCCAAAGCCAACCATCCAAAATACAATAAAGAAGCTAAAAGCAGTTAAGTGGGTACCATTATGCTCTAATCCATGAAAGAATTTTCTCTTCTTTTAAATTAAGCAAGTTTAGGCCGAAAAACTGAGTTCACTTCAAATTTTCTATGAAATTAATAAAATTTGCTTTATTTTAATATTCTTAAAGTTAATTTAGTAGAAAAACAATATTTATACCATCCTGCTGTGAAATAAATTGTCCTATATCTGAAATACAACTTTTGAGCAAGTATTCCATGTATCTGTTCAGAATAAGTCTTGTGATTGACAAATTTCAAAGATAAAAATGATGATACCAAGGTTGTTTTAAATATTTTATTTGTCCTGGTCAAGAATACTTTTAATCTAAACTCAAAAAAGGAAAAATTATCATTATTTTAAGGAAATTTAATGGTAGTTTGTCTTGATGATTACAATTTTGTTATCCTGCAAGGCAACTTACAGTCAAGAACCTAAATTCAGAAAGCAGTCCAAAATCTTAATGGAACCATGATAGAGGTAGTGAAGAAATTAAGATGATCATTGTTCGTGTTTTACTAAACAGACTAAGTTTACTAGGTTTAAATTTCCACGCACCATTTGAACTCTGATACTACTATGAAGGATGGAATACCTTCATATGATTTCCTCTTATACCCAAATGCCACATAATGTCAGTAAATTCCTCTGTCATCTGTAACCCACATTGAAATTTATCATCAGACAACTAAAACTGTATTGATATCTAAGATGAACATAGATTAAGATTTCTAATCTTCTGCAAATTGTTGTGTTCCTCAGGATAGTGAGACAGCTTATCTGAGAAATTCTTCATAGGCCACGACTGCCACGGGTTAAGACTGGACACCAGCCCTAAGAAAGGGACTTGAGTTTCCCATATTAAACATGAATATATTATATGTTGTCCTTTTTTTTTTCTGTTTCTTACTTTATTCTAATGCAACTCCCCATTTTAGATGATTTTCTTCCAACAAAAGGTGTAAAAATACTAATTCTAAGCCCATGAACACATAAAAATGACATGAACTTCCATACATTTCTTCTCAATTGTTGAAAATAACTATATACCGAGGAATCTCATCAATTTAACTCTCTTAAATCAGTACAAGTGAATTATATTGGTTTAGCTTAATTCTCTAACAAGCTACATGAATGCACTCTAATTCAGAATAACCAGAGTTGTACCTATTCAATAAAGTCAATTTAGAAGGAAATTTACTGAAATTCAATTCGGTTTGTTTACGTGTGTAGAAAAAGTCTATGGGGAAATATATGCTGGATAGCCTCAGGAAATGGCATCACATATTTCCTTTCCAACATGGAATGCAGCACCTATTCCAGAGGTTCAAAAGTTCAAATAGAACATTTTACCAGTAAGGAATAAGTATTAATTAATTTCTTACCATATTATTGAAGCTCATAAAATTCATGTGTGTGAGGAGATATCATTTGGTGCAGTAAAAAAAGAAACAAGTGGTTTTGGCCGTGAAATATAGATTGTCAATATTGGTAAGGTTTGAACACTAAGTATGAAAATAATGCATGAAAGCATGAAAAAATATATAGGAAGAATTAAGTAGCATCAGTAGAATCATAGAACTATAGAATATGCTGAGTTGGAAGGGAATCACGAGAATCACTGAGTCCAACTCCAAATGCATCAGAAACTACAGAAATCAGGCTTTGGATTTTTTTTGCCCGCTTTTAATCTTAGTGCCAAGAAACATATTTTGTTATAACTTATTCTAGCAAAAGTTAAAACCTGAATGCAGAACTGTTCAAGAAATGGATTCATTCCTAGCATCTGAAGTATTGCTTGACATTGCTTTAAGGTGGCTTTACACTTTTTTCCCTTGTTTCCCATGGAACACTTGCAGGGTGAGGTGCGTTACTTTGAGATAATGGCAGCAAGATTCATCCTGATTTGGCTAGAGGAAATTCAGATGTAAATTTCTATTATTCTAATGAAGTGACTCAGCAGGATTTAATTTTTTCCAATTATGAAAAGACATTACAAATGTATACGACATGGGTCTGTCCTCCTCATGAAAATCCAAATGTTTTTCCATCCACAGAGTAAAGAAGTTTCACTAATTTTGCTCTTTCCCAACTCAGCTAAAAAGAAAATAAAATAAATATGTGTCAATTTCAATGTGATTCTATTTTTAATGCCCCAGATAAACTTTCATTCACCACTATTTTCTACTTTGGCCACTGAAAGAACTGTCCAGTTTCCACCTGTATCATTGGAGAAACACGTTTGAGTAAGCATTTATTACCTTAAGAATTGTCTATCTTTCAAAACACACTTTAGAAATTTGGAGGAAGGACCCGGTAGTTTGTGTTTTTTCCCAATTGTGTTTTCCTGTTGTTTTCTAAGAAATATACTCACTCAATCATCTTCCTCTCATTGAAGGAAATACTAAGAGATTCTGTCTTTCTAGAAAAGCTTTACACAGAATTTACTTTCAGATCTTCATTGTTTAAATACAAATGAAATTTATTGGCCTATGACAATGATAGAGAAAATAGAATTCGAACACAATGACAAAAATGCACATGCTTTCAGAACCGCTTGGATGATTTCAAAAGAAGAGGTTGTGCATCTACAGACTTCCAGCTTAATGCTGTGTTTAGTGTGCATAGGCAAACTCTGACTTTTGAGTCACAAAATATTTTTTCCATTTCAAATTCTTTCAAAACTTTATTGAAGTCTAGGAATATGCATGCAGCTGCACATTTCCAGCATCTTCTAAGAGTACTGATGTTGTGATTGATACCAAAGATATACATTGTAAGAGAAGTGAGGACAAGTTATTTAAGAACCCTAAAAATTTATTAGCATTTTCAGGGATGCTTGGTAAGCATTAAAGTAAAATTTGGCTATAAAAATAATTTAAGGAACCCACATGCAAAAATATGCTTATCGGGATGCTCACCAGTAAGTCATTAAATTCAGTGATGCTGTTTAAATTCTAATTTTTAAAAGCCCCAAATCTCCATATTCACCTCTATCCCTGTGGTACCCAACTTTCTTCCAAGAGAAAGGGCAACATTTTTTGTCATGAAAAACTGACAGTGTATGACAGATCATATGCCACAAATAGTAGGGGGACTTCTTTGAAATTACTGTCTTGCTGAATACTTAGAATATGCTTAAGCATATGTAGACAATTGTGTTAAGCGTATTAAGCTTAAATAAAGCTTCCAAAAATACAGGATTTATTTTGACACTTCTGTGATTAACAGTCTTAAGTAGAAAGAAATAATACTTAGATGCAACCTGCACATTGTCACGTATCAGAGAAGGTATTCCCCAACATGAACGATTTATAAAATGGTCTCTAAATATGCCATTGCTTTTGGTTTATGACAGGGTTGGATGATTTACCCTGGTTACTTGGGGGAGGGATGTCGTGGTTTTATTGAAGTCAGTGCTCTTCCGTCAGGAATATATTTTTGTTCTTTTATTACTGCATGCAGAAAAGAAGCCTCTTATAGTCCTGCTTCTAGTAAACAGAACATAGATCATTACAAATACAAAATGGGTTACATATGACTTGAGGTCTAATCCTCCAAATTCTTACTTGTGACACAATAATTTTGAAAATATTACAGATAAGGCCTGCAGTAATGTGTTCTGTCAAAAAGGCGTGGGAAATCCTTGGGCTAAATTAAGGCAAAGCAATGTCTAATGATCAATCGGAAAGTTTTATTTATGGCAGCAATGATTTAAATCTTAAACATGAAGGTAGTTTGAATGTTCCACAGAGTGAACAATTTAAATTTTCCTGAGCAGCCAATGGCAGAAGAGCAATTCTAACTTTTCTGAACAGCATATAGCAACAATTTCTGAACAGCCCATAGTAGCAGCGGTTTATACTTTTAACCTTATGCCAGGCTGAACAGCCCACCACAGACACAATAAAGACTTATAAGGAGAGGACGAGAAAAAGAAGGAAAGATTAGAAAATAGACTGAGGAAAAGATCCGGATCACCAGGCAGGGTTCCAAAGACATCTCTGGTCCACTTCCTTCAGATGGTGGGTGAACACCCAGCCCCTCTCACTCGTGCTATTTATAGGCTAGGCCTTGCACACGCACAATTTGTTATTTTCAAACTTTCCAGAAGTGGGCTGGGGGAGTCTTTTGTTTTCAATCCCACTCCCTCTGTCAGAAATGCTAGTGAAATGCTGTCTCAAACGTGGGTTTGGAGACAGTTACCCAGGATAAGGAAGCTGGTCCCAGAAAAGTGCTATCCTGCCTCTGCAAGACCTTCTTTTCTAACTGCACCTTATCTTGTCGGCATGGTAACATTTCTTTTCTGCTGAGTGTTTGAAATGTTTACTTTTTCAGGTTTTTAGTCTCTCAAGAAAACATTCCCAAATCGTTTGCAGGGGGAGAAATCTCTGAAGAACTTCAGAGAATGATTTCCTGAAGTAACTACCACATTTCATGTAATTTTCCTATCTCCATTTTTAAACCATTTCTAGCTGTAAGTAACTGACAAAAACCCCCAAATGCCAGTAGCAATTTGACTGGATAACACACTTTTATCACTCTTTTATCCAAATTGGGAATTACCTGATGTATTTGGCACTAAGTTACTGAAACTTTCACAGTAAAAGCCATGACAATGCACTGCTGTTATGAATTTTCATTATAGAAGCACATGCTATATTTGGGGGCAAGAAAAAAAGGGCATTTTAAGTTATAGCAAAAGGGAGACCAGAAATAAGGATGGTCACCTCACAAACAGGGACACAGACAAAGCAAAGCATTTTAACACTTTCTTCGCCTCAGTCTTCAGCACTGATGTTGGGCAATCAATACCCCCTGCAAAAAACAACAAAACAAATCCCCATATCCAACCCAAAAAACCAGACAGGCAAAAAGAATTTATTAAAACTCAAAGGTATTGTCCAATTTACTCACATTTGAATTTTTGCAATTTATTTTATGTACTGAAAAATCAGTGAATGGAAGGGAATAAAATAAAGCATAGATTTTTTTTTTCTTTTAATGGTTTCTACCACTTAAGTGATGCTCAGCATGATTTGTTTAAAAGTTTATAACGAGACTAGCCTTTCTTCCACCTGTTTGTTTGTTTCAGATGGTTGGTTTTGTTTTGGTGTAGTTTTTCTTTGTTTGCTTGGATTCTTGGATTTTTTTTTTTTTTTCATTTCTGAAAAAGACATTTATTCTTAAAAAGTGATTGTGCTTCGCAAGAAGTACATTGTATATAATGTGTTTTGCCTGGCTCCAGCGATGTGGAGAGCACTGTTGAGGATGACAGCATGTTTCAGATCACTCTGACTGTTTGAGATAAACTGTAAATCTAGAAATTGTATGAGCTCCCATTTTGGACATCAGAATTCAGAAACATCCGCAGAAATTTAGCAACCATTTATGTAAAGTGTTAATTATGCCCACAACTATATGATATGCTTGCATAAATGCACAGCTTTGCAGGTGCAAGCATTTTTTTGCCATTAAACTGATTTTATCACTGTCCAAAAAAGTGTTATTTTCTTTTTTACATTCTCTCCATTCAGCAAGTAACAGACAGAGGGTCCAACATGAGGCACATATAAGAAAATTTTTATCATAAAACAGTGGACACATTTTCCATTCAGAATTTGCTTAATTTAGTTGAAAGTAGGTGCAAGATATCAGCTTAGGAGTTTGTAAAGAGCCTTTATGCAATTATTTGCTCTCCAGTCTATAAGAAATTTGCATCTGAAGCGATAGGATTCAGGCTGACAGTGTTACACGGTGTTACACTGTGGCAATGCTTCCTTTATGACCTCGCCAATTCTTGCTGAATGCAAGCCGCTGCAGAGGGATCTGGACAGGCTGGATCGATGGGGCAAACCCAGTGGTGTGGGGTTCAACAAGACCAAGTGCCAAGTGCAAGTTGTAGCCTGTACTTTGGCTACAACAACCCCATGCAGTGCTACAGGCTGGGGGCAGTGGCTGGAAAGCTGCCCAGTGGAAAAGAACCTGGGGGCATTGGTCAACAGCAGCTGAACATGAACCAGAGTGTGCCTGGGTGGCCAAGAAGGCCAATGCCATCCTGGCCTGTATCAGCAGTGGTGTGACCAGCAGGAGCAGGGCAGTGACTGTCACCCTGTACTGGGCACTGGTGAGGTCACACCTCAAATCCAGTGTTTAGTTCTGGGTCCCTCAATTCAAGATGTACTTGGGAGCAGAAAGCACATATGACAAAGGGACGCTTTTTGGGATCTATAATAGATGACGCCTGCAGGCAAGTCTGGTAATGTGAAGGGGTTTTGGGAGGGGTTGTTTGGGTTTTGGGGTTTTTTTGAGGGACGTTTGTACTGGGGTTTTTTTTATGCCTACTGCATCTTCTCAGATTAAAAAAAAAAAAAATCCGAAAAACCTATATTAAAGAAGAAAGCTTTGCAACATTGCGAATAATAAAAATAATCTGTTTTATAAAGTATCTTAAGTCTAACTATCTGCCCTTAGGTTAATAACCAAGGAGTATCAAACTCAAACACAAAGTTATTACAAAGGAATCTTGGAGTATGACAGAGGATACTTTTTTCAAAAAGTCTGCTGGCAAACTAGAACAAAAACATAATGAGAAGAATAACTAAAGGCCTGAAGAACAGGCTTTATAGTCTTTCAGTAGCTCAATCTGTTTAATATTTCAGAAAGACTGAAAAGATAATTTGTTTACAAGTGGGAAAAACCTCCAAGGGAACAGAAGTTTGATTGCAGAGACTTGGTACCAAAGAGTTTATTAAGACCCAACAGCTGAAAAGTGAAACTAGATAAGCCCGTTTAATCAACAGTGCAAAGCAGATATTTTGATATTTAGGAGGATCAGAGATGCTTGAACATTGGCTAATGATTTTTCTAGTACAGATATTTTGATATTTAGGAGGATCAGAGATGCTTGAACATTGGCTAATGATTTTTCTAGTACAGACAATCAGCAGATAATTTTTAGTAACACTAAGATTTCTGAGGCTTCTGTCTAGTAAATCCGAAAATGCAAAAAGAATAGACCAAGCTAGATGTACATCTGTCACTGTGATCTATAGCTCTACTGTTGTCTGGTTTTGTACTTCACAGTAATGACATCTGGAGGACCATCTCACTGAAAATTTGGAAGCAGCATAGCTGTTATGCATGATAATGCATTTGGTTCATAATAGGTTACATAGCACTATATAAACAACACAGCTCAGTCAGTACTGCCCTCCTTCTCCCAGCATTTGGGGATACACCTTCTTAGTGCCCTCCCTCTGATGGGAATTTCCTTTGGACCATGAGCACGCAGAAGCAGCACTCTTACTCCTTGGACAGTGGCTTTTAACAGAGTGCCAGGGGAAAGATGATGCTGCCCTTTTCTTTGTCTCACAGAGGACAAAATAGGATTCAGATTTTTAAGAATTACTTGTTTGTACTGGGTTTACCTGATGAGTTGCCAGCAGCAGCACCAGAAGGTCTGCAGGGGCTGTCCCTCTGTGGGGTGCCCAGTCACAGCTGATCCCAGCGGCTCCAGTGTCCCCAGTGCAGGGCACGGTCGTGCCCATCAGCCATGAGGGTGAGGTGCCTTGCCCCAGACTGGAATTATGGATAGAAAGAGCTAAAGCAATACGTAACAATGAACATAAAATGCAGGATACATCCTACTGGTATGCTATGTAGTGTGAAAAAGTGAGATACCTTAAGTTATCCCTAAATTAAGAATACTTCACCATTCCTTGCTGGGTTGCCTTCAGTTACTAATGCTGACCATCAAAATGGTTGGAAGACATTCACCAACTAAGAGAGAAAGCCTGACCTGCAAAGTCTTGATCATATTCTTTCCATAGCTTTCTTCAGCGCCCCTACTGTAGGCTTATGTAATCAGACTAAAGGAAGGAACAATTTTGGCATATATCTTCATTTTCCTGTTCTATGCAGCTAATAGCTCTTATTGTAGATCAAACCAAGACAGATATGGGAGATACGTAACAGTGAAAAACCCATAAAGTTTTTGTGACATCAAGGGAACAATTGCTCTTCTGTCCTTATAAGATTTGACTGGCATAGTCTGAGATGTGCTTAGATATTGTAATGGAAGTTTGATATTCACGCAGAATTACTAAAAAAGAATTGTAATAGACAATATAGAGAAAAAAAGTATTACAATATGTTGTTACATATCAGTGGGGTGAAATTAAAGCATTCAGTGTGTTTTGGGAGCTCGTCATATACCAGCAATACAAACATAATGTTAGCAAATTGCCTTCACAGAATGTTAAGTGAAAGGTAGAATATGAGCTGCAGGGAAAAGTGCTCTATCTAAAGATAAGCAGAGCCATTTCCATTACTGGTAGACTAACCTCAGCTGCAACTGGCACCGCTAAAACATAGCTCTGTGGCTCCAGCACAGACTCCACAGACCATGGCTGATAAACACATGGCTTTGAATCCCAGCCATTCCATGGACATATTTAAAAGTAGAAAGATGCAAGCTCTGGATGGGATTCTAGAGAAAGTCAACTGGCTGATCCACGCGAGTGAAAATTCATACGTACGTATAAATAATCTCCCTTCATAAGGTCTTTCACCACTGCCTAGGCTATTTAAATAAAAACAGTAGACTGAATTGAAACATTCTCTTCCTTGTACTTTTCAAATAATATCCTACATAATCAGAATAGCCTGTGGAAGAACTTATTACCTATTACTTGATTAGGAAACAGAAATTCAATTCCTTCATAACTAATTTTCATTTGGGTCAGTGAATTTGGGCAGCTTGTTTTTCCTTTTCTTCTGTGTATGCCATGATGTTTCTTCACAGCAACACTTATAGAGAAATATGGTAGTTAGATATGCTCACCTTCAGATAACCTGGTTCAAACACAGTAACATGTCTGTTACTAATTTTGCAATGGATGTATTTAGTCTCTGTAGTTGGTGGAGATAGTGAGATTAATATTGATTTCAAACTTCCCACACAGGTTTTTCCAGGAAAACATCACAAGCGTGCAAATTAATTTTCTGCTTCTAAACATTTTTTTTCTTTTTAAAAATTTTTTATTTTTTTTTTTAATTCAAGTCCTACTGACATCTCTGGGACTTCACTGGGAGAATTAACCTGCAAAGGTAGGAACAACACTTATGTAAAAATGTGTGAGACTAAACAAGAGACAGAAGAGGTATAAAGACAGAAGTTGATATTGGGGAAAAACACATAAAAGGATGAACATATTGGACCTAAATATTACATACTTATTAAAAAAAATCTGGAAATCCCAATAATGAAATAATCAACAAGGAGCAAAGCCCTTGAGGTGAAATATTCTTTCATAAACCATGACAGTTCCCTTTTACTAAGTTATTTACAGCACAGAATTAACAAAAAACCATAATAATCTGGAAAGCAAAACAGTCACCCAATTTAAAAATAACCCACACATTTACTAGAAACACAAAAGACTTCTGGCAGTCTTTTAAATAGCTGCAAGGAGAGCTTCACTCTTTAGAAATTGAAAACTAAAAAGTGAAAATGAAAAAAGAAATAAACCCTGAAACTTTAGCAAATTATTTTGAAAAAGGCAGTTTCTAGGTTTAGTACAAGTCTTTCCCTCCTTCAATTTATAAAAGGAAGATTAATTTTTAAGTAAAAAATAAATCAACACTTAGATGTGCTTTGGAGACCGTTTAAGTCAGTAACTGAGATGAAAGTTCACATACATTAAAGAATTAAATATGAAAAATATATTGGCCATATGGGTTTCTGCTTTTAGTCATTTTCCAAAGGCATCTCACAATTGCAATATCATTAAAAACCAGGAGTGTAATAACAGATCCTAACTTTTCTATGGAAAATAATTAAGCATCTGATTCATCACTGAAGGAAAAAAAAAGAATCGTAGACAAGTTTGCTGAAAAGATTTTAAGACCTTCCCGATGAGAAAGGTTGTGTGCGTGTGCAATAAATTTAAGTTAGTGACTTTTCACAACACTAAAATTTGTGAGTGCAACTTCATGGTGTGTCTAAACCGCACTTCTACAAAAATATCTATTTTACATCTGATAGCATGTGCCACAGTTACTGTTTGAGTACTTGAGAGGCACAAAATCTTCATCTATGTGGAAAATAATTACTCCGAGTTCTAACAATTCTTCATGGATTTCAAACAATTAGATTCTGTCTTCTTTCTCTTTAAAGAAGACTGCTTAAAAGACCAGGGAACAATTATTTATGCATCTGAAAGGTATATTCTGTTTACCTGTACACTGTCAAACAGCTTCTTATTCCTGTTCTCTCCTAAATGTCATTTCTATATAAAACACAATGCATGTTAGTTAGCACAGTCTTTGCTTCTGTCCAAGTGAAATCACTCCCTGCCCCCCTGCTATGTGAAAAGGGGAGATTTACTCAAAGCCCTAGTGTTTGATTAGTCTGTCAGAGCCCCTGCAAGGCCGAGACCCTTCTGCCAGCCAATCTGTCAGCATTCTACTAGAGGACCCTTCTCTGAGCAGTTCACTGGATTGGAGGACAGCTCGACCGACTTGTTGAGGGTCTCACTCCAAACAGAGAGACCCCTTCCTGGGTCCCCACACTTACACCCACTGCCAGTGACTGTCAGCGCACTTGAAGGACCCACATTAACAATTTACAGAATAACACTCAATAAATTATGATGGGTTAAGGTTAAAGGATTGCTGGTGATCACGTCTGACTTCAAAAACTTGTTCAAAGCAATATATTAATTCAAAGCACTGTGCAGACAAGCTCTAATCTCCCCAAAATCTGGTGTGAGATAATCATTCAGCACTCACAGAGTATGGTTCTAACCCAATAAACCTTTCTATGAGGTAGAAGACAGGTTTAGCCTGTCAACTGATCCCGGAGGTTGCAATGGAGCCTTTGGAGTCTTCTCCAACTCTTCCCCAACTCTTCCCCATTCCTAATTCACTTTTATACTCTTTATTTGTGTTTAGGTGGAGCTTGAGTTACTTTAGTCATAGATCTTAGTGCAGGGTCGCTGTACCTTTGGGCTGGGTATCTCAGGATAGTGCCTGAGATAACCTTGGGATGGCGACATGCATCAGTCAAAGGAGAGTGATTTCGCCACAGCTGCTGATTCAGCAGTGGGACATTTTCCTTCATCTCCCTTGGTTGTCAGCTGCAGTTTAGCAACTACAAAGTACCACCGAGTTCCCTCTCCTCTGTGAGGGTTTCAACAGAGCCTGGCTGGGGTGTTTCCACGCTGCTCCACTCTCCATCTAGTCCCCCTTAATATAATTTGTGGAAGGCTGGATATGCTGGCCGCGTTCCATCCAGGGAGTAGCAGCCATATTTTCCCCTGTAATTTCCATATCGTTTTCTTTTTTTTACCCTCAGTCATCTTCCCACACCCTCCAAGACGAAACCTACGTAAGATATAGAGGATAGTTCCATTGCTAGACTGAGCCACCAGCAGGGTACCACTGAGATCTGGTTCCTACAGCATCTATATAATCTTACTATGGTGTTCCAGAAGGTTTTACACACCCAAATTCTCTGTTTGGGGCATATGTAGGACCTAGAAGAGATTGACACACTGTACTCGTAATTATTCATATTTTTTCTCTCAGAAACACTTTTTGAGAAAGTAAGGTGGAAATTTGGTCTATTTCCTGTCCAAAAAAGAGTCTTTTGGATTTTTGACTGTTGGAGTTTTATATGCTATTCTCAAAAACTGCACTAATAGAAAAAGTATGAGGTTGAATAGTACCTTTATTGTTATTAGTCATTTCATACATCATCAAATACTGACATTTATTCCCAAAAGCCAAATTATATTACATTTGAAAAAAAGAACTGTTAGTGTAGGAGGAATAAGCCTAGTTATTTACCAAGGATGGAATTATGAGAACAAAATTTCCACTACAGATTCATAATAAAGTGTCAAAAAGGGCTACCTTGCCCCCCCACAACCACAAAATGACAAACAGTAAAAGGTTGTTGTTTTTTTTTTGTATACAACCTCAGAAACAGAATTGTTTCAAGTACAACACTAAAGAGTTAAGGCCATTAGCAAAAATGTACATTTAAACCTCTATTTTCTATTATTGCTACTATTTCTAAAAAAATTAATTTAAAAAAAAAAAATGTCCTAAACCAAATATTTTGTGGAAGAATAATTGGGCATAGTATGAACTTATATTTTCCTTGAGTTCCCAATATCAAAAATACAATATTTTTCTGTGTGGTTTCAAGGATGAGCTCTGTTCAGCCCTAGGGTAACCTCTGCTTTACACTGAAGGAGAAAAAGATTTATCCCATTTCTTCTCCATCATGCTCTCCACTAGCAAAGGCAGAGAGCGTTGATTATCCCCCAGTATCATTTTCCTCTTTGAAATTGAAAAAGAAGAACACAATAA
>VZTG01003997.1:651761-724064 GCA_013397845.1 Melanocharis versteri
CTTCTCTGAGCAGTTCACTGGATTGGAGGACAGCTCGACCGACTTGTTGAGGGTCTCACTCCAAACAGAGAGACCCCTTCCTGGGTCCCCACACTTACACCCACTGCCAGTGACTGTCAGCGCACTTGAAGGACCCACATTAACAATTTACAGAATAACACTCAATAAATTATGATGGGTTAAGGTTAAAGGATTGCTGGTGATCACGTCTGACTTCAAAAACTTGTTCAAAGCAATATATTAATTCAAAGCACTGTGCAGACAAGCTCTAATCTCCCCAAAATCTGGTGTGAGATAATCATTCAGCACTCACAGAGTATGGTTCTAACCCAATAAGCCTTTCTATGAGGTAGAAGACAGGTTTAGCCTGTCAACTGATCCCGGAGGTTGCAATGGAGCCTTTGGAGTCTTCTCCAACTCTTCCCCAACTCTTCCCCATTCCTAATTCACTTTTATACTCTTTATTTGTGTTTAGGTGGAGCTTGAGTTACTTTAGTCATAGATCTTAGTGCAGGGTCGCTGTACCTTTGGGCTGGGTATCTCAGGATAGTGCCTGAGATAACCTTGGGATGGCGACATGCATCAGTCAAAGGAGAGTGATTTCGCCACAGCTGCTGATTCAGCAGTGGGACATTTTCCTTCATCTCCCTTGGTTGTCAGCTGCAGTTTAGCAACTACAAAGTACCACCAAGTTCCCTCTCCTCTGTGAGGGTTTCAACAGAGCCTGGCTGGGGTGTTTCCACGCTGCTCCACTCTCCATCTAGTCCCCCTTAATATAATTTGTGGAAGGCTGGATATGCTGGCCGCGTTCCATCCAGGGAGTAGCAGCCATATTTTCCCCTGTAATTTCCATATCGTTTTCTTTTTTTTACCCTCAGTCATCTTCCCACACCCTCCAAGACGAAACCTACGTAAGATATAGAGGATAGTTCCATTGCTAGACTGAGCCACCAGCAGGGTACCACTGAGATCTGGTTCCTACAGCATCTATATAATCTTACTATGGTGTTCCAGAAGGTTTTACACACCCAAATTCTCTGTTTGGGGCATATGTAGGACCTAGAAGAGATTGACACACTGTACTCGTAATTATTCATATTTTTTCTCTCACTCAGAAACACTTTTTGAGAAAGTAAGGTGGAAATTTGGTCTATTTCCTGTCCAAAAAAGAGTCTTTTGGATTTTTGACTGTTGGAGTTTTATATGCTATTCTCAAAAACTGCACTAATAGAAAAAGTATGAGGTTGAATAGTACCTTTATTGTTATTAGTCATTTCATACATCATCAAATACTGACATTTATTCCCAAAAGCCAAATTATATTACATTTGAAAAAAAGAACTGTTAGTGTAGGAGGAATAAGCCTAGTTATTTACCAAGGATGGAATTATGAGAACAAAATTTCCACTACAGATTCATAATAAAGTGTCAAAAAGGGCTACCTTGCCCCCCCACAACCACAAAATGACAAACAGTAAAAGGTTGTTGTTTTTTTTTTGTATACAACCTCAGAAACAGAATTGTTTCAAGTACAACACTAAAGAGTTAAGGCCATTAGCAAAAATGTACATTTAAACCTCTATTTTCTATTATTGCTACTATTTCTAAAAAAATTAATTTAAAAAAAAAAAATGTCCTAAACCAAATATTTTGTGGAAGAATAATTGGGCATAGTATGAACTTATATTTTCCTTGAGTTCCCAATATCAAAAATACAATATTTTTCTGTGTGGTTTCAAGGATGAGCTCTGTTCAGCCCTAGGGTAACCTCTGCTTTACACTGAAGGAGAAAAAGATTTATCCCATTTCTTCTCCATCATGCTCTCCACTAGCAAAGGCAGAGAGCGTTGATTATCCCCCAGTATCATTTTCCTCTTTGAAATTGAAAAAGAAGAACACAATAAAAAGGAGACAACTGTGATATATTAATTGAAGAAAGGTGGAAAATTGGTATTTAGGGAGAAGAAAACAACTATGAACAAAACCAACAGAGGCGTAACGAGCTAGACATCAAAAAAAAAACCCAAAAAACCCCAACAAAACCAACAAACAAACAATTGAAAAATCAACTGACAGATATTACTATAATATAAACATACATTTATATAGTAGACTTCCACACTCACTGTCTGACAATCCACCTGTACTCATGGCAAGAATATATTTTTTCCCTCAGTCAGTATAGTCCAGATTGGCAGTGTTAAGTAACATCAGAAAGAAATAGCTGCAGAAAAATTGGCATCCTTACACATGGGAATGCACCAAGCATATTCTAGGGAAGCATATTTAAAAACATAAGAACAAGAGGGGGCAAACTCACCTGAACATCAATTAGTATGTTTCTTTATCCCACTTCCTCAGAAATTAGGTTTTTTTATTTGGTCAAATGTATCCACTTATTCATCCTTTATTTGGAATAAATATTTTTTTCCCAAAAAAATCACTTGTGTAAAGCCAACAAATCAATTTTCCAAAATTCAAGAGCATGCAGTTTTCTTGCATGAAATCCAAATATTTCTGTCTGAAAATGACAGCAAGGTACTCTATGAAAGGTCCAGCTAGCACGCTTTGTGTTATATGACAAAATCTTTACAGCTACTTTCAGGTATCCTGATGCATAAAAAGTTGAGGTATGGTACAGGATTTGTACAAAGACTCTTAGAAAATGCCTAGACAAACATGATGGACCAGGGAGGTGTTTTCTTCCTTTACAGAAGAGTTTTATGGTGGATATAAAATGGTATCTGACACCTTTTCATTAAAATACTGCCCATAGATTAATGGAAAAAAACAACCAAACAGAAAACAAAAAACAACAACAAAAAAACCAAAAACAAACAAGCAAAAAAACCCCCCACAAAACCAAAACAAAGAAAAAACCTAAAAAAACCCACCCAAAAATCATGAAAAAAACAGCAACAAAACCCCAAATAAACAAACAAAAAAAACCAAAGAACCACAACAAAAACAAGTAGCTCAGATTTCCTCCTACTGGTATTAATGGCCCCCATGAACTCCAGCTGGCACAGTATTGTTTTCATTAGTAAATTGAAACAATTTTCACAACTTGTACTTTATAAATGACCTTTTCATCCAGACTGGTAATTCAAAGTTGATAGGCATATCTAGGGTTTCTGAAGAACTATACCATCAGATGTGTGAAGCCTTCCCACCCTACCAACCATTCTCTTTCTACTGATTAAAAAAAATTAATAAATAAAAATAGTTTTCCTGGGTTTATATCTGCAGATTGTAAGTTTTTTCCTGCACGGGAGCATTATAGAAACCTATTTATCTATGCACCCAAGGGAAAACCAGCTTGCCACAAATGGTGGTTTAAAGGATTACATAACAGTACTTGCTAAAGGCTGTTTAATAGCTTTAAAACACACTATGAACCTTTTTGAATTTCAGAGTGCCCTTATTAAAGACAGAGAATTTTACCCCTTCGGAAACCACTGCATTATTTAGCAACTTGAAACACAACTTTTGAAAGCACTGAATATCTTTGTTTACTATTTCCAAGACCCGGTGACTTGTGGAATTAATGGTGAACAATTGTAAGAAGGAAAGGAGAAAGGAAAGGAAAGGAAAGGAAAGGAAAGGAAAGGAAAGGAAAGGAAAGGAAAGGAAAGGAAAGGAAAGGAAAGGAAAGGAAAGGAAAGGAAAGGAAAGGAAAGGAAAGGAATTGGTTTTGCCTTTTCAACGTTAAATTAATTACATGTGAAGATGTACCTGAGATCCATGCAGAGAAATCTCATCAAGAATTTTCTGAAAAAAAATATCAATTCGGTCTCCCCTGTGTGGATTTTATAAAAATTATCCTCTGAAATATTTGTCTACTAAGCCCTGAAAATGGGCAAGTGAGCACCACCATGTATTTTAGAAATATTTCCTTTTTATCCTTTCTTTACACAATGTTACCCAGGTGTCAGAAGTAAGTTAGAGAAGTATAAATACTGTTTTCTATTTAAGCAAAGAAAATAATCTATATTGATATCTGAAACCTTAAATGCCAGAGATTAACCCTTAAGGACTTCAGGCTCTTGTTTTGATATCCCAAATAGAGAAGTATAAATACTGTTTTCTATTTAAGCAAAGAAAATAATCTATATTGATATCTGAAACCTTAAATGCCAGAGATTAACCCTTAAGGACTTCAGGCTCTTGTTTTGATATCCCAAAGTGCTCGTGAATGCAGTAATGATGAGGCTGAAAACAAGGACTTACTGTCTTGAAACACATTCAGCCACTAACATTGTGAGATGGAAATGTTACAGACTGCAAATACTTAGATAAATTTCAAGGTTCAGATGAAAAAAAAAGGTTCATGAGATGAAATAAAGCATTCATATGTTAAAAAAATCAATAAAGTTTTACAGGATGTGAAGAATGACTAAAGAAATACAACCCGTAAGAGACAGTCCGTGGACCCCTCATCTGTCTCACGATCGTCGACGAGGACAGAGACTGAAAGACCCTAAAAACTCCTAAGGGGACAAGGGCACAGGAGTCCTAGCCAGACCGAGGTGGGATATCTGCCAAGTGTCTGCAGGTGTGCACGCTGAACAGGTTGCTCTGGTGCTGTTCCTTGCTGCCCAGGTGGGAAGGGCTGCACTGGAGCGAGAAGGAATGTTTCGTGCCCAAACTCTGCAGTGTTACCCCAAAATAATAGGTCTTGTTCCCCTACCTTTTGGCTGGTTGCCCTCCACTTCTGAAAAGACTATAAAAGGACTTTCTAAAGAGATCCCCTTCGAGATTTCCCCATGGAAAGAAGACAGACCACAAGGATCCCGACTCGACGTTGGTAGCTATTAACCCCTCTCCCCCCTTCTTCTCTCTATCCTTTATTTCCTTATATCTCTCCCCCTCTTCTATCGCATAATCATGTTGTTGGCACTCATNGTGCTCGTGAATGCAGTAATGATGAGGCTGAAAACAAGGACTTACTGTCTTGAAACACATTCAGCCACTAACATTGTGAGATGGAAATGTTACAGACTGCAAATACTTAGATAAATTTCAAGGTTCAGATGAAAAAAAAAGGTTCATGAGATGAAATAAAGCATTCATATGTTAAAAAAATCAATAAAGTTTTACAGGATGTGAAGAATGACTAAAGAAATACAACCCGTAAGAGACAGTCCGTGGACCCCTCATCTGTCTCACGATCGTCGACGAGGACAGAGACTGAAAGACCCTAAAAACTCCTAAGGGGACAAGGGCACAGGAGTCCTAGCCAGACCAGAGGTGGGATGTCTGCCAAGTATCTGCAGGTGTGCATGCTGAACGGGTTGTTCTGGTGCTGTTCCTTGCTGCCCAGGCAGGAAGGACAGCATTGGAGCGAGGAGGAATGTTCCGTGCCTAAACCCTGCACCGTTACCCCAAAATAATGGGTATTGTTTTCCCACCTTTTNTCTTGTTCCCCTACCTTTTGGCTGGTTGCCCTCCACTTCTGAAAAGACTATAAAAGGACTTTCTAAAGAGATCCCCTTCGAGATTTCCCCATGGAAAGAAGACAGACCACAAGGATCCCGACTCGACGTTGGTAGCTATTAACCCCTCTCCCCCCTTCTTCTCTCTATCCTTTATTTCCTTATATCTCTCCCCCTCTTCTATCGCATAATCGTGTTGTTGGCACTCATAAAAGTGCATTATTTTGATTGAAGCTAAAAACTTTCCCTGTTTGAGTTTCTTTTGCACTCTGAGATCAAGGTAACGAATCATCATGACTCCCGCTTGTGTTAGCGGATCGTGAGAGTAAGAATTTGAAGAATATAGTTTAGTGGGTTTGTTCATTATATGGCTATAAAAACCAACATAAAATCTAATCTTTTCACCTCTGTTTAAAGAGAGCTTTTGCTGTCAATATTTTGTTTATACAATAAACATGGCATTATGATATATGTCATAATGTACACAATGTATACGTAAGCTATGTGCAAAGTGTAGCATAATATTTAAATCATTACACTATTAATTTTACAGACTATGGTAAAATTTACGATCAGTGCTTGGCAAGGTTTTTTTTTTTTTAATTTTTCCAGGAAACATCTTTTTTTCCCCATTTTCTAGTATCTTTCCCTTTTTCACTCATCTCAGTCTGCGGATGTCAAATTCTCTGGTAGACTGGGATAAGCAGCAAGACCCATTGTTTCTTTTTTCTTAAACCCAGAAAATATATGAATACACACTTTTCTTCCCAGCCTTTTCTTTTTTTTTCTGTCCAAAAACAAGAATGTGAAATTTTACACACATTTTATTGACTAGTGACTTCAAAGAAGTTAACTGTATGTCATTCTCAGAAGTGACAAACTTTGAGTACCCTGCCTTGCGCCATGTTTTCCTTAAATGCAATTTTAGTTTGACAAAAATTATTTTTTATAAGTCATTCCAATAAACTTGAAGTTGCTGTAAGTTTTGGTTACTGTATAAATCCTCAAGGAAAGTACATTTACGAAAGTATACCCTTAACCCTTTAACTTCAGTTTTACCCTGAACATGATAGGGTGTTGGTAGAAAATTTCAATTTTATTTCAGACTTTATCTGCATTGCCTTCTAATGTCAAGTTGAGCCCTAAACTACCTGACCACTTGGTTGTAACATTGTGAGAAACTTTGCCATTTTTAAGTCATTTACAAGTAACCCATAGCTATAATTCTTATAATTAAATCTTTCAGCTGAACATCATTGCCATTTAAGGAGAAGGCCTACCTGTCCAAATGTAAGGAGGTTTGGCAATGTAAGCCTCTGCCTAGAGCCATCCACCTACATGTCAGGAGCAAGCTCCTGTTCCAAGCAAAGGAGCCTGACAGCAATATTTCTGCTATCAAACATGCCATTTTCAAACTGGATCACGAGTCATCTGCAGCTTTCTGAAAATTTTTAATATCTGTATTGTCAACTGAAATGTTACCTGTATTGCATTAAACATCACTCTGCAAGGAAGCTACAGGTGGGGCAGTTAGCTCCTTCTTCAGATTTTTTCTTTTTTTTTAATGGTAAGCAGTTAGAATTAAAAGCTGTTGCCTTTGTCATTATAAGAACGAACATTTTCACCATCTTGCCAGCTTTTAGTTTCAATGGTATTTTTTCATAGGGTAATGATTAGAAACTCCTATCTGGTTTCTCCTTTCAAGACAGCAAAACTCATTTTTCCTTTATTATCAGGAGGCCTTTCAAGCAACTTCTACTAATGTAATTTTTATATTACACATGTATTATTTCTTCTTTCCTTTCTGTTCATGTTTCATCATACAGACAACTCCCTATACTGACAAAAGTAATGCCTCATATAGGCTCAGGTTAAACTGGAATTTTTCAATTGGGTCTAATATCCTATTCTATTATAAGTGAAAAGAAAAAATTGCATGATTACTGACCACATTCATCATTACGAGAAGATAGCCCTTATATGTTCTCATTCTCACTAGGTATATGCTTGGTAAGACTTACATTGTTCTTTTCAGTTAATCTGTGCAATTTCATTAACTGTATTTGTGCTGATGACATAAAACTGGGGGAGAGGCTCATACACCAGAGTGTTGTGCTGCCATCCAGAAGGACCTGGCCAGGCTGGAGAAATGGGCTGACAGGAACCATGTGAAATTCAACAAAGGGAAGTGTAGAATCTGTACCTGAGATGAAACAAACCCATACGCTATATGCTAAGGGATATCCAGCTAGAAAGCAGCTTGGCAGAAAAGTCCTGATGGACACTCGAGTTGAATACAAGTCAGTAATATGCTCTTGTGGCAAAGAAGGCTGATGGTGTTGTCAGCTGCATGAATAGAAGTGTTGCCAGAAGATCGAGGGAGGGGATACTTCCCCCTTACTCAGCACTGGTAGGGCAGTGCCCAGTTCTGGGCTCCTCAGTGTGGGAGGCACATGGCCGTACCGGTACAGCAAAGAGCCAGGAGGGTGACGGCCTGCAACATTTCCCATATGAGGGGAGGCTGAGAGAGTTGGGACTGTCCAGCCTGGAGAAGAGAGGTCTCCAGAGGTATCTTTTCACTGTACATAAATACCTGAAGGGAGGGCAGAAATGGGACAGAATCAGGCTATTTTCAGCGGTGCCCAGCGACAGGATCTGGAGACACCTTGTTGCTGTGAGGATGAGTGAACACTGGCACAGTTTCCCCAGGCAGGTTGTGGAGTGTCCATCCTTGATGAGTTACTGGATTGTGAGTCAAAAGATGTCTGGACACGATCCTGGGGATCCAGGTATATGTAACTCTGCCTGAGAAGGGAGGGATTGGACTAGATAACCCCTTGAGTTCCCTTCCAAACACAACTATTCTACAATTTCATTTGGAGACAGATCAATGAATTCTTCTGTCTAGATTTTGAGAGCAAATATATTACTCCTAAGGGATTTAGCATTATAAGTGATTATTAATTACCAGTGATTAGAAACTATCAGCTTATTTAAAAGTCTCACCAGTCAATAATTTAGTATATCAGCATAATAGTATTTAATTTTGTTCCAAATAGCTATCAGCTTTCACTGAATACTACCCTGAACTTTCTTCAATATTATAAATGAAAAAATAGAAATAATAACAATATCATTCATTAGGCTTTCCATAAGCTTTGGTTGCATATAGCAAAAAAATAGATTCTTAAGTAGATGTTTACTTGGGTTTCTTTCGCATAAAGGTGGACAGTTCAACTACATGGAGGCATCTTTATTTGGTCATATGTCTGACCAGATACCAAGTTATAAATTAGGTAAGTGAGAACATATATCCACTATTTAAGACTTTGACTTTAGTCTTAAGAACCCCTTATTTTTACCCATTAGCAACTTTGCTATATGATTATTTGACCCTAGCCACGCTGGATTTCAGCTATTTGCATGAACTAACAGCTATTCTGTCCTTTAGTTTAGCCCAGAACCTGTCTTCAGAAACAAAAGAGACGTGGTGATTGCCCCAGCACTGCCTGAACAACGCTTTCCAAAGAAAGATTTTTTTCTCACAATATACTCAGCTGCACAGGAACAAATCCCAGAGCACAGCAGCACAAAGCAGCAGGGCTTTGCTCTCCTGGGCACACACGTACATTGGTTCAGGGACAGCAACACACAGAAGGCCTTGCTGTGGGAATAAGTATACTCAGGTTAGGCTAACTGGAACACTGATCCCAGTACTAATTAGCCCAGATGAGCCTTCAATGGAGATATTCCCTTTGTAGATGCTCACACCATCAATGCCTTCCAAGAACATTTTATATTTCCTCTCTGGGTCTAATGGGTATTGGATGGCCGATGGTCACAAAACTAATTCTGACTGCTGAGAATGAAACATTACAGAACATAAAAATATGAATGGAATTGCACGAGGGAACAGAGTTTGAATGGAAAAATAATGAAAAAAAGATATTAGCTGTTCACCTCTGGCTACCGAGAAGGACAGAATACATGAACAGAGGAAGGAGAAAATTCACTGCAAAGAATGGAGGGGCCAGGAAGCACCTGCCCAGAGCATTCAAAAAGATAACATAGGCAGCAGAGAAAAAAATGCTTTCTGTCCTAAGAATATTCTAATGAAGCTACTAGAAAATGTCTGTTACCTATGCAGTCTTTTAGGGTTGAAATCCTCTTGCTGTTCTTTGAGCCGTATCAGATGATTTGAAGCACAAACTCACAGCATTGAAATTATCAATTCAGTCTTGTATCACAGTTTTTCTCTTCCCTTTAAAAAAAAAAGGTGAAAAAGGAAACTGTCTCTATTAGAGGTATTATGGACAGTGCTTTTCTTTCAGAGGCATCCTATTTTGCTCTATAATTTTGCTCTCCATTTGTCACATCAACTGGAGAGAGATAGGACTCCTGGCATTTACCTACAGAGTATTGTGTCATATTGTATTGGGGTGGCCCTGACCAGAGGCCAGGTACCCTCCAAAGCTGCTCTGTCACTCGCCTTCTCAGCTGAGCAGGGAATTAAAAATATAACAAAAAGCTCATGAGTCAAGATAGACAGGAAGAGATCACTCAAAAACTATTGTGACTGGCAAAACAGACTCAACTTGAGGAAATTAGTTTAACTTATCCCCAGTCAAATCAGAGTAGAATAATGAGAAATAAACCCACATCTTAAAAGCACATTCTGCCCACTGCTCCATCCTTTCTGGGCTTAACTTCATTCCAGAATTCTCTACCTCCTCCCCCTGTAACGACACTGGGTGTCAGGGAATGGGGGCTGCAGTCAGTTCAACACACCCTGTCTCAGCCTCTCCTTATTCTTTGGAGGAGCATCCCCACACACTCTTCCCCTGCTCCACCATGGAGTCTCTCCTACGGGAGCTCTCCATGAACTTCTTGAGTGTGAGTGCTTCTCTGTGGGCTCTTCACAAACTGCTCCAGTGTGGGTCCTTTCCATGGGGTGCAGTCCTTCAGGAACAGGCTGCTCCAGAGTGGGATCCCCTCTCCACAGAGCCTCAGGTTCTGCCAGGAGCTCCAGCATGGGCTTCCCATGGGATCATAGCCCACTCTGAGCATATCGACCTGCTACAGTGTGGGCTGCAGGTGCATCTCTGCTCAACCATGGACCTCCACGAGTTGCAAGGGGACAGTTTTCCTCGCCACGGGCTGCAGGGGCATCTCTGCTTTAGCACTTAGCGCCTCCTCCCCCTCCTTCACTGACCTTGGTGTCTGCAGGGCTGCTCCTCTCACTGCTCTCTCCCAGCTGCTTATGTGCAGGATAATTTTTTCCCCTTCCTAAAAATTTTATCCCAGAGGTGTTACCACATTCTCTGATGGGCTTGGCTCTGGCCAGCAGAGGGTCTGTCTTGGAGCTGCCTGGCATGGGTTTTGTGGGACACAGGGGAAGTTTCCTGCAGTTTCTCACAGAAATCACACCCGTAGTCTCCACCCCTACCAAAATCTGGCCATGCAAATCCAATACACAGACCCATATAGCAGTCAGTTGCAAGCACAATCTCCTCTCATTATCTAATTTCTATGCAGGTCAAAACCTGTACAGACTCTGTGCTCAACAAGAAATTTTTTCAGTCATGAGGGCTTGGACCCTTCAGCCAGGAGTCTCAGATGTGCTAAAAAACAAGATCTCTACTAAATCTCACTCTACATAAAAGTTGTTGTTGTGGAAAATGAACTTGCTTGTGCTGGCCAAGCATATATAGTTTCCATTATATAAATTAAAATCTGTTGCTGTCTGACCCCAAATATTTTGTTGGTAGCTTGTGCTTACCTTTACCTTATCTGATAATTTAGTCTTTTAAAAACAGGTAATTCTCCACCTTTCATTTTAAGCTCTAGAATGATGCTGTGTTTTCCTTTCACATCTTGCTTGTAAATACCTTGTCAAAAAACAAAACAAAACAAAACAAAACAAAACAAAATTTCAATCATGTCATATTCAATTTTCAGTACTATTTTTTTTCTGCTTGCTTACTCATCTACCATGTACTGTCCTTGATGACTTTACAGATTTAGAGGTACTACAGCAGGATTCTTTGCAATTACAGAATAAGATTTGTGACCTCTTTTGTCAACACACTATGGAGTGAGACGTAATAATATAATACACTTCAATACGAGTAGTAGAAATTTAAGGGAACAACCATGAAAATGTTAATCTAAAACACAGATCCAGGCTTAGATTCCTTCTGTTTTAATTTACTACTTCAAGCTAGTTATTGTATCTTTCAATGTATTCTCTACCCCCTATTAAAACTAATTCAGAAAGGAAAAAAAGCAAACAAAACAGTGTTTATTTTGAAGACATGAACACCTGTTTTAAAATTAGCCTCACAAGTCTCAATTGCCTGGAATAACATCACTTTTGATTAGTGCAGATAGTCAAGGATGAGTCACTTTAAGCTTTATTATAAGCATTCCAGTGGCTAATAGAGAAATGAGACTAATTCTCCATTTTGAAGGACAGATTTTACTTACACAGCACCCAGATGCTGAAACAGATTGCTATTTGATGAACACAGCTAGATTAGTTAGGAACAAGAACATAAACTGAATATGAGAAAAGCACTGCCATGGTTTCACACTGTAATACTGAGTCTTTGAAAAGATCATACAGTCATTCTGAGCCTCCTGAAAGGTGAATCTGCATCTTGTCACTGAAGAATGGAACTACCTTACTGAAGAAACATGTATTCCTGTTCTAATTTAATGGAGATGTGGAAAGAATGAAAACCATAGCACATTGCACTGTTTTATAGATTGTGCTCTGCTTCCTGAATATTATTAGTTTGGCACAACACAGAATCTGATCTCAACAGACCTTGATTGCACTAATGGAGGCTTATACCTCTGTTACTAATGGCAATATAAACGCCTCAGGCAAAGTTCTGCATTACTGAAGTTAATGGAAATTTTGTCACTGTATTTAACTGGACCAGGACTGCACTGCCAGAATTAAAGCTAAAAATAAGAGGTCTTGCTCTAATCACAATTCTTACAATGAATATTGTTGTTATGTATTTGGTATCAGAGCATTGACAAAGCCATTCTTCAAATTTCAAATTGTCAGTGACTGTTAAAACTTTTACTCCAAAATATTTTAGAGATTCAGGGATTTTTCCCCTTAGGAAGGTATGCAAATGAGTCAGAGAAAGCAAGCATGTTGAGCAGTCTGTTTTACTGCAGAATTTCAATTACCTCTTCAGCAAAGAACTCAAAGAACAGAAGCAGTCAACTGCCCTTTTTAACACTGGTCAGGTGTTGTTTAGCTCTTATACAAATAAATGCAAAAGGAAAATGTGGCAAATGTGGCAGGGAACCTGACATTTTCACTCTTCCATAAAGCAGGACTGGATTCCTGGGAAGGAACTCCAGAGTATAAATATGAATTTAGAAATTTCGGAACTGGAAATACTGCCTGATGGTTCTCAAAGGGCAACATAGTTTCTTCCACCTGACCACAACTCAGATGGCTATGGGAATTGTAAGGGGTAAGTGTTTTAAATCTCCAAATACACCTCCAATTTGTCCTTCTACTGATTATTTCTCTGAGGGAAAAACGTGACTACTGCTGGAGTAAGCATTAAACCAATGTTGATAGTATAATTTCAGTACTGTTCAGAGTCCAGAGGCAGTTACTGATTTGAGTGCTATCACCAACTGAGCAATTCTATTAACCTTTACACCCAGATTTCTGCATAAAGTAATACCAACACAGTAGAGGGTACAACAAGAGAAGTTAAAATTGTAGAACACTGTTCTAGGCATAAGAAAAAATTCTCAGGGCTTAAAAAATTTCAGCAAGAAAAGTGTATTTTAGCATCATATGCACTTTGCTCTGATTTGCTCTTTTTGTGGATTTTGCTTTGGTGTCCGCCCCACTTTCCCCAACAGCTATCATTAAAAAAGAAGGTCTCTATTTAACTAGAGATTTAAGCTTATAGAGAAATAAGAATGTTTTACTAAGGCATGCTTGAATATTTTTCTGCAAAGATTTTTTTAACAAGATGTTCGGTTTCATCAGCAGTGAGCAAATCTCACATCTAAATCTTTCAAAGGCTCCAGTCTCACATTCAAGTTTGAAGGAAAGTGAGTGACAAGAGCCCAAAAGTTAATCTGAAAACCTTTACGCAAAAATAAGCTCCTGCCCACTTTGCAGTAAGTAATGAGCAAATTGCAGGATACTTTCCACATTTAAGCAAATTAAAAACCTAAATGTGCTGTAGAGAGGATGAGAAAGTGGCAATCATTAACTAATTACTGTGATAAAAATCTGACCATTTTATACTCTGCTGTCATGTTAATCCTGGTGAGAAAGACGTATGTATATTGCAAACTGCAACTTTATTCTAACACCTATTTATATAGATAGATTTTTCTTTATTCCTTTCCATGCTGTTAGCACTGTTGTGAGCTCACCCCAACAAGCCGCTGAGCTCCACTCTGCTGCTCACTCACTCCGCCCCAGCTGGATCAGGAAGAGAATGGGAAGGATAACAGTGAGAAGCATGTAAGTTGAGATTAAAACAATTTTATAGAGAAAGCAAAATCTGCACACAGGAAGCAAAGCAAAATAAGGAATTAAGCCACTAATTCCTGTTGGCTGGCAGGTGTTTGGTCATCTCCATGAAAACATGGCTCCATCACGAGTAATGGCTACTTGGGAAGTCACATGCTGTAAATCTACGAGCGTATCATTCTCTTCCTTTCCACCAGATTTTATTTCTAAGCATGACATCCTACGATATGGAATATCCCTTTGTTCAGTTGAGGTCAGCTGCCCTGTTCGTATCCTTTCCCAGCTTCTTGTGCACCCCTTACTCGGTGGTGGGGCACCGTGAGAAACAGAAAAGGCCTTGACGCCATTTAAGCACTTTTCATAGTATTTGCATTCCTATGTTAACAACAGCGTTTTAGTCACTAATCCAAAACATGTCACAATTACAGCTACTATGAAGTAAATTGAAGTAAATTAACTCTATTCCAGGCAAGCTCAGTACAAGCCCCTGGGCTGTTACACGGAATTTTAAAATTTCCACCAAATAGTTCCAGTGAAAAAGACTCTCAGAATTGACAGAGGAACCATGTAAAAGGTTAAGAGATAGATCCTGGCACTTTAATTGGTTAGTAATTCAATTTGCTTTCACTATAGCCATTAGAAACCACCACACTTCAGGGCACTGTCAGTCTATCCCACTCCTACCACTGTGGAATCGCTTCTGGACAGCTCAGGGATGGAGGAGATCAACAGCAAACAAGCTCAGTCCTTTAGCCTAACTACCTACAAAGTCACAATACTGCCTCCCGGGCTGCATGCATGCAATTATTCGGTTCTTAATTCTCTGCTGACCATAATGATGTGACTACAAAAGGAAGGGGGGATGATTTGTTTGTTAGACCTGTAGGAAGAACAGATACTGTTAATAGCTCCCTTCTCAGTGGCTGCAAATACTGCCTGCAGGAGAGGAAGGAAACATAGAAAGGGACTGTTTTAACTACTGTACTGTCTGGCAACTTCCACCTCATTCTTTCTTTACACAATATTTTCGCATCTCAAAAATAAAAGAATAAAAGAAACCTGGCTACACACTGAAGTACACACTTAGGGGAAGAAGAGCACCCTCATAGGATTACTTCACTTAGAGGAATATAGTAATTGCTTTCTTATATTTGATGCAAGGCAGTTGGGAGGCAGCAATAAGTTTACAAGGTGAAATGCATATAATGTATATTCTGGTCAGCAGTAGTAACAAGATCTTTGTAGAATAAACAAATCTGTGATCTGAGAAATAAATGCAACATGAGGGACAGGATGACAGCAGGGACACTGAAAGACAGGCACAAAGAGCCAGGGCTGTAAACAACCCTCTAATGACTAATTACCAGTGGCTAAAGGCATGCATCCTTGAGAGCTGGAGCTTGTTTGGGGTGTAAAAATGAACAAAGTGATAACCAAGGGAGGAAAACAGTATTTATTTATTCATTCATTCATTCATTCATTCATTCATTCATTCATTCATTCATTCAAACAGGACAATTGAATCAGCTCAACTCAAAAGGGGCCTCTTGTTGCCTGACCCAAGATTTAAACCACTGTGACCCAAGATTTAAACCACTGGAGATTAGTACAGTGTCAGTGGACCTCCTCCTTGTGCCCCCAGGCAGCACGGACACCCATGGCTGGGCAAGGATTGCGGCTGCTTCCCGCTGGCTACTGCTGCCTATATCCATACCACAGCTTCCCCAAAGTAGGAGAAGCAATGATGGCCATTATGAAAAAGTGTAGGACTGAATGAAATTCTCTATCCTCCAATGAGCTGAACATTGCATTTTAACCTAGTCCGGGTCTGAGATGCAACAAAATGGCAACACTTTTCTCTTGTATTTCACGACTGCTCACTTCCCTAAAGCTCACTTCTCTTGTATTTATTGGCTAGCAATTCCTCTAAAAAAGATGGCTGGGAACAGCATTTCTCTCTCCAAGCCATCAAGCCAAACATCATCATCCAGATAAGCAGTTTCACACATACTTTTTAAGATTTCATAATGTAAATAATACTATGCAAAGAACTGCTTTTGTCTTAATGTACTGAAAGAGGTAGTCTGGTACTAAACAGATGTAATTTCATCCTGTGATACTTAGCACCACGTCAATATTTAGTGAAAGGAGAAAAGAGGATTTCTTGAACCCTATAGCCTATGACAAGGATTACTAAATAAACAAACAAACAGAAGAAAAAGTAGAAATTTCACCAGTGAAAACTCATATGCATTCACATTAAATTCTGTAAGTTTATTTCAGCTGTGACTTTGTATGCACCTGGCGGCTCTCGTGCTATTGCATAAACATGGTGAACAACAGAAGTGTGTGTGGAGGAAAAAAATAGAAATAGATTTTATTATCTTGAATTGTTGTGCAAAGCTGTAAATCTCTTGATAGCTGATCTCCTGAATTTCCCGCACTCCTTCACAATTATTTTGCTCCTCATTCCACATGTATTTGATTGGCCAATGCTTTCAGCCAGAGCTTTGACTGAGCACACAAGATAGAAGTACATCTCTCGAGGTCACATCCCAGGAATGTCAATATTTTTGTCTTGACAGCTACATTCAAACTGCCTCTAAATTTTTACTTCCGTATGCCTATTAAAATATTATATCTATTTAAAAGCTAGGTGTAGTGGTGGGTTACAGTTTGGTGGTGTTTTGTTTTTTTTTTTAGTATTGCACAATTTTCCATCTGTTTTTTTNAATGAGATAAGGGTTTCAAGAAAGTTTCTTTCATGAAGAGCACCTGAAGTTTTTAAATAGACTTGGTAATCAAATCTTAATAAAACACATAAAAGACAATTAAAATTTTTAAATATAAAGTGTTTAAAATGTTATTTCACCAGGAAATATGAGAGAGTGGAATGAAAAGGCCAAACTAACAGATCTGATTCCTGCAGATTTTAACATTTACGAAAAAATTCCAGTACTTTAATACAGCAATGTGAGATATTCATAGAAACATCCTCAGTGCATTCTTCAAGTACTGCTATAGCACTTTAATAGACAGAAAAAACATGCAGAAGCCCATAAATGTGTTTTTTCCCATTGTTTGCACTTATTTTTATACTTGTGATATGATTTCAAAAGATAACTAGTAATTTAAATTAGGAAAATATGTAACAATAAGTCTAAAATTGTAGGAAAACCACAGCCTTTTTGATGGAATTTCCTCCAACTTTTACTTCCTTCTTTTTCTTGCTTTAAGATCATCAATCTCATCTCCTATGTCTATTCTAAAGCATCTCTTCACCTAGGTATAACTTTAAAAGTTAATAAAACAAATTTAAAGAACAGCAAAGTAGCTAAAGAATTTTTTGGATTGACTATATCGCTAGTGGGCATTTTGTCTGTTCTAAACTTTATTATTTTTGCTGGTTTATTGTGTAGTACAAATATGCAATCATTGGTATCACAATAAATTGTATCATTGTGGCAAGTTTTGTAGCCAGGATATCCCTCATAACTTATTCCAAATCTTATCCTATTCCAATCTACAAAAAGGAAAATGAAGCCAAAAATAAGAAAAAAGTCTACCTTTTTAACTATCCAGAAGGGTACTACTGAAATATCTGTTTAACATATTCAAATCCAATTGTCCTCTGTGATTTGTAGATCTTATTATAGTTGGAGTTGTTTAAAAGTACTTAATGTTGTTTAAAAGTACTCAGAATGTGGGGATTTGAGCTTCATGGGTTTCAAGTTAGTGAGTTTTTCGCAAGTGAAATCACAGCATCCCTGCCATGTTTTGCGGATCTTTACCACTCTAACTCTGTCTTGAAGCCACACAACACTAACCTGAATCAAGTGAGCTATCACAGCTACATACCTCCTGCAAATAACCATTATAGGAAAGGATTGCCTCTTGCTGCTTTGTTTTCTTACTTCAAAGTCACTGCCTGTGGTTATTTTAGTTGCTGCAAGAGCAGAGGAGAGAAGATACACAATTCCATAGAGAAAAGTCATAGAAAAAGCAGCTTAGATGACAAGTATCCAACTCTAAATTTGGGGTTGAAGACTCCTTTATTCAAATGCAAGTAAACAAACCAACCTGTACAGATGGGGTCCCAGTTCTTTTGATAATAAGTTTCTGCTCTCGCTTGAGAAGCTATTTCCACAATTCAATTCTAAGTGATCAAGTTACGATCACAGTTATTTTCTATACAAAATATGGAAGTTAATAATTCCTCTGAAAATAAATATTCATCAGCAGGAATTATAGATGTGAACTACAACCCTGAAGTGGAAAATCTATGGGCAACAACATGATTACTTAGTGCAGTACCACTGACTAGCAATTTCCAAAGCCAAGAGAATTTGCTTGCCACCATTTAACATGGTCTGATTTGGGGTACTGCCATACGAATGTATTCCCATTCTAAGAGGTGGAATGATACTACATTTTTAAGATAATAAATTCCTTGGTGAATAGAATTGTGTAATCTATTGTGCATGTCTGCAGAGGAGTTAAATCTCCAAGTTTTGGATTTTTTTTTGTTTTGTTTTGTTTTGTTTTGTTTTGTTTTTTTGCTTTGAGGTTTTGGGTAAGCATTAGAGGAATAACTATGTAATGTTTTGGAATTCACCTATAAAATTCTCACGCAGGGTAAAAAACCTCCTGTAGAAAGTTGTCACAACAGTGTTTTTCAAACTTTAGGCTAGTCTTTACTAGCAATGGCTAATAAGGATACTTTAATCAGCACAAAAAATTCAAACTGCAGACTTAAAAAGATTAATTAAAATAATAGGGGTATACATCTTAGTGATCACATAGTACGGATGTCTCATCAGTGATCTGATGGTTCCAACTCCACATATTTTAGGTATTAATTCAGAATTACCTCGTGGGTGTTCAGAAATAACTCAATATATTTGCTTTAAACAGAACATCAAGTTTAAAAGCAAAGTGTAACACTTGCACCTATAAATGTCAGAATCTCAAGTTAAAGTTGATATCCAACTTTATTAATTACTACATATAGAATTTCTGGGATCTTTATTTGAAAGGTGTTAAGAAAACCCTGGATTAGTTTCAGATGCAATCTGGAAGAATTATTAATTATTTGAAATAGTCAGCCTTTGGTAAGACAAAAATAAAAATCTGTTCATTAGAGTAAGAGTGTTTTCCCAGCCCGAATTTACACAAGATTACACAAATAGAGGATCAAATAATAGGACAGATGAAGACATAATGAAAAAGAGCAGTAGAAAGCTGAGGAGACACTATTACATAAAATCACGTGCATTTCTTTTTGTCTTTACAGATTACAATAAATCCTGGGAACTACTTACCTGGAGTTTTGTGGATTCTCTTACTGCAAGCTCAAGACAGAATATGGCTCAGAAACATGAACTACCTTCATGTGGCCACAACCCATATCTAATCCAGAGGCTTCCCTACGCTTTACCATTCTGTAGATTATTCAGTCTGTTTTTCTGCAAAATTTAAGAACTAAGTCATTTCAACTGCAAGCAATCTTCTGAGGACATGCTTATTTATGAGTTTCCTGATGTTTTTTGTCTGCAATAAATGGCATAGAGTCATACTGTTCCTAAACACATTTAGGTGTTTGCTGAATCTTATGTGTATTTTCTTTCCAAATGCAGTGCTACCCTCTGAAATTGCAAACTGGGTAGGTAATATTCACATTAGACCTTAGACACACTTCATCAGAAGTGCAATCAAAACATGAATTTTTATGTTGTTCAGAATCTGCACAAGAAAGAAGTGAGGGTTTATTTTTCTCTTTAAAAGGAAGATTCAAACATGGCAGTTAAGACATTGGTGTTTAAAATGCTTTCAGAAATATGATGATCTGGAAAGATCTTGTTCCCTTCCTACCCCCCAAAAAAAGAAAAAAGGAAGCAGCAGTGAATTCTAAACAGTGAATTTAGTACTTTCATATCCAAATCCTTCAGACCACTCAAAACTCAAAACAATAATAAAACAAAAGATCAAAATCTCTGAAATGAGCTCATTTATAAAAGGTCTTGTATACTCTGCTGCTAAAATGTCTAAATTATACATAAATTTTAAAATGTCGGCTTTAAGACATTTTATTTTTACTAAATTTGGAGGTTTACAGAGAAGTTCAATAACTCAAAGTGATTTGAGAGAAAACCAGATCCACTTTCACATTTCTGATTATTTTTGTCTGTGTTTCAGAAATCTGGATATCTTTAAAAACAGTCACAGCATACTCTTTTCAGTTGGTCAGCTGAAAATAAATGTGTTTAAATGAAATTATTGGTGTTAAAAGGGTCAGAATATGCTAGAAGAGTTGGATAGCTCTAAGAACTTGTGCAATACAAATCATGGCTGAATGTAATATTCATTCAGACTAACTACAGATTCCTTGTGTCGTGTAGTCCTAGGATATACTGGGTAAATATATTTTAAGCAGAGAAGAGACATGGTGCCATATCTCAAAAGGGATGTGGAAATAATTCTGAAAGGATTTATTGAAAGGGAAACGGAAATAATTTTAAAATATAGCTTGCTATATACCCCTTCAAATGCTGATCGAGTGATCTGTATGATATCAACATAAATAACTCCAAAAAAACACCTAGTACCCCTGAATTTGTTTTGTCCCAAGCCTCATTACCCTTTTGTAAGAACTGCCAACAAGCCATTTTCCCCGTTTCAAGGTGGAGTGCCAAAAACTAATCCTAATAAGGAAATTCTCATAAGCCCACAGCTTACTCTGGTGCTTCAACTTCAAGAAACATGAGGAGCTGTAAGTGGCATCTGTAACAGTCTAACATCTAATTAAACAGATATAAGTCTGTTAGAACTTATATGAGATGTTAATTTATTAGAAAATTAATAGAAGCAGTTCTAGAGAGCTGTGGCCAGATATATCACTGATATCTTTGACTAAAAATCTGCACTAAGTGCCTTTTTTACTGGAATAAAAGACACAAATAGCAGTTAAAAAAAAAAAAGATAAATAAAAGAATGGGATTATGGTGGAAATGAGCTGTCACCTACATGAAAAGCAGAGGCTAAGGAGAAAAACACAATATTAAAAAAAGCTGTGCAAGAAAAAGTACAGCACATTTCTCTCCTCACCTTTATAGATTTTAGTCTGTTTTTAGAATATTTATTAATTTTTACTATAAACCAATATGCAGTTTCTGCAAACATCTTGGACATGAAAGTGCTCAACAGCAGCAACTTTTCAATAAACTAGATGTCTTCACTGAAATAAAACAGTGACAAATACTAAAGCCAAGACAGTTCTTATTATACCACTAGCTCCGTATAAAACCTAAAATTCTGATTTTATTCAGAATAAGAATGTACAAACTCCAAATAGTAGAGGTAAAATATACATGTCAATTGATGTCCTCTAAAGTCCTGTAAGATGTAAAATGTCAATGTCGATATTTCTATTTTTTTGCATCCTTTGAGAAATTTTAGGAAAGTGTTAGTATAATGATGGTGAAATTGGTATGCAACATGGAATTTATAGTTGCTAGGCAGTAGGACCACAGGAACTAATGCAGTAACAGTAATGAATGATAAAACTGCTAAAAGTTTCTGAAAGAAAGATAGCTGTGTGATATTCAGATTTATTACTGCATTGGCAATTACCCTCATAAGTACTTACAAAAGTTTGTAACAAAAGAAAATCATCACAGTTCCTGAATCAATGTTTTATATTCACTGCAAAAGTCTGCAAAATGAGCTGTGAATATCACTCGCAATTTAACTGTGTTGTAACCCTGCTGATTAAAGCACTTAGAACCGAATCTTGCTGGCTCACCAGCAAATATGCAAAACTGTTTGCTGATGCATCCCCGAGCCCAAAGGGAGCACTGGTTGCACTTTGGGCATAATGCTTTAACTCCTATCCATGCACAGGTTAGGAATTCCTTGCTCCACACATTATGATTATTTATACGCAATAAGAACTGAATCTACAACACTTACATATTCCATATAGAGGCTTCAGATCCAGATTTCTTGCTTTAAACAGCACTAGAAGCAGCACAGTTCTGTAGATAGTGCAGGAACATATATGAACAAAATACATATATGAGATATATTGTCCTCTTGGAAGTATTTTTTTTTTGCATCTGTGCCATAGAAAGAGCTTTCTTTTCTATGGCATGACTTAAGGCCATGGAGTTGAATAAAGTCTTGGAGCATTTATCATGCAGGGAGAGGCTGAGAGATCTAGGACTGCTTAGTATCTGAAAGAGGATGTTCAAAGAGGATATCTGTGTATTTATACACTCCAAAATGGAGAGAGACTGGTCTGTCTAGTTGGTACCCTGTAAAAGACAAGATGTAACAGACACAAACTGAAATAACAGAGAACTGCATCTAAAAACAAAAGAATAAAAAGAAAGAAACATCTTTTGTTATGATAAGGATCAAATACCAGAACTGGTTGCCCAGAGAATTTATGGCGTCACTGTCCGTAGAGATATTAAAAACCTGACTAGACAAAGTTCTGAACAACTGACTCTAGCTGACCCTGCTTCGGAGCAGGGGCAAGAATTAGATAAGGTGTCCTCCAGAGATCCTTGCATACCTCAGCTGTTTTGTGACTTTGCAAAACGTGTCTGAAGCTGCTTCCAGAGGAGCAACTCATAAATGAAAAACAAACTAAATAAATTTATTTGCAGAAGGCTCATATAATATCATATTTTCTGTATTTTTTCTGTCAAAAATATGTTCAGTATGTTCCAAAATATGCTTTATAAACATTTCATAATACAGAAGGGTATTACTATGTTCATTGTCACAATCGTGTTGGGAGAAAGAGCTGGCTGGTTGTAGTCACATTTTTATGTACCTTCTTAAATTATAGAACCACCAACATCTATGTAAGAGTGCAGAAATACTGTAGAGCAATGACGAAAACAATGTTTGTTTTCTTTTGATAATCCAAAAAGGTATTTGAAAAGGTCTAGCCAGTTCAGTGGGAAAAGTAAAGCACAATGAAATTACATTTCTACTTTTGTTTGTACATGGAAAAAGTAAAAATGTCACTTTGGCTAAGCTAAAAATGATTTTGCGTATTGTAAAAATGTTATCAAACCAGAAGAATAAAAAAAAGGTCAAGTTCATGACTGGATGCTTCACTGCATCTGTTTCCACATGGATTTGCCATTTTATTGAAAATATCAAGCACATAGATCAAGGTTCCACAGAAGTGAATTACTAGACCTGATAAGAAAAAAAACATCTTAAAAAGTTTGAAGGTTGTTGCAGCATAGGTTAATTGTTTCATTACCCATGAAAAAGGGCAACAACATCCCGAGTATTTTCCCCTCAAAAAGCATTATTGACAGCACTGAACAAAAAGGTGACTTGAAAGCCACACAGGAATATAGAGAAATAATCAAAAAAAACAATAATAAAACCGAGCAGTGTCAAATACAACAGTTGTTTATAAATATCAACCCTTTGGCTTGCGATGTTTAATTAGTGTATTCAGATCTCATTAGATTTTGCTTCTTTGGCTTTTTTTCCCAGCAATATGGCCTGAAGTCACTGCAAATTAAGTACTCTGAGTGCCCCATGAGATTGGGCTCATAATTATTTCTCACCTTAACATCATCTAGTTCAGCTCAAAACAACTAAAACATGAGAAATGGAAGAACATGTTTAAAACAGTCCCATTTGAATGCATTAAAAGTTGTTCATGGGCATGCCTAAAGTGTCAGGCATCTGGCTCACAAGTTGTCTATAACAAATGCTCGCTATGCACTGTATCAGAAGCTCAATTTGAGATAAGGCAGAAAAAAAGAAAATGTAGTTTGTCAAGGGCTTTTGTGTATACCAAGACTCAGACTATGCAAATATTTAACAATTAGGGAATTTAGGGAAAATAGAGTTGTGCTTCACTGACTTTTGTTTTTGGTTTTGTTTTTTTTTGTTGTTGCTTTTTTTGTTTGGTTGGTTGGGTTTTTGGTTGGGTTTTTTTTTGTTTTTCGTTTGTTTGTTTTTTGGTTGTTTGGTTTGGTTTGGTTTGGTTCTTTCGGGGGGAGAGTATTTTTTATCATTATAGTATTAGTATTTATTAGTATTGGTATTAGTATTATTATATTTTAATATTAGTATTAGTACGTATTAGTATTAGTATTTATTAGTATTAGTATTTATTATTATTAACTGCAGCAAGTTATCATACAGCACAGAACTTAGTAAAACCTAAATGCATATGAAGGAAGTTTAAATTATGCATTTCTGCTTCCTAGATCACTAAATCTTGTAAGTAGCATTTTGTGCATATCTTACCCTTTTGGTACATAGATGATGTTACAGTATTTCTTATAGTTTTAGTTGTTCATGTTCTGCTATAGACACTATAAATTTAAACACATTTTATATTCCCTTTTTTCATTCAAAAACTATGCATCTAATACAAAATGCTTGGTATAGTACCAAGATTGAACATGAATAGAAGACATTAACCTTGTTTGTTGTAGAATGGAAGACAATAAACTTTGAGTTTGCTTCATGAAGGCACTGCAAAGGACTATTCCACTCCAAGGTATTCTGAATGGGAATGGCCTAGGATTTGTCTATTGGGAATAAAAAGGCCAAAACAGAAAAGGATGCTTATGCCCACTTAAACAAGACGCATGAACAACAGCAGGATATGAGGGTGAACTTAAATTCATCTCTTAAATTGTCTCTAAGGGAGATATATCTACATCAGATACTGTGCTTGGAAAACGGGTAGAAGAAATGTACTGTATTAGATGCTGACATTTATTCTCTGCAAGGACATCCTAGTCAAATGGCTACCAATCATATGCTGGTGTCTGCTGCTGTTTTTCAAGATAGCACAGATAGCCATGCTGCATTGTCGCACACATGCACAGACTGCACTTGAGGTCCACAAAACAGCATCTACAGACCAGCAGCAAGATTTTCCCACCCCAGCAGTTTTTCCCAGTTGAAGGAAAACACCCTGATTTGCTAAATCTCAACTCAAAAACCTGAATAAAAATGTGCCAAATATAACTATTTTGCAAGAAGAGAATAGAGGGGTTTTTTTAATACCTGGGTTTCTCATAATGGGGACAAAACCGTGGGAAAACCAAAGTTCTTTCTCTAAGAACACAATATAATTTAAGTTTCAGAAAACTTGTCAAGAGAATTACAGATGTATCCCATGCCTGCATCAGTCACAGAAGCATGAGCCTTGATGACAGATATCTGCATTGCTTAAATATTTGAGGTAGGATAAGAAGGACCTAATAGTGAGAGGTTAAGATCCGCTAAATTCATCAGGAATTTAAGACAGAACAGCTTACAAGATCAACTCACCACACTTACATGAATTGCAAGTGTCAATGACAATATAATTGGTCACCTTTACATCTTCTCCAGTTGAGGTCACCACAGGGGAAGGATGCACTAACGCACAAGTTTAGGTGATTTATGGGCACTTATTATTTCTGGCCCATAAGGATTCAGCAGCAAAGTACAAACACTTCATGGTCACGCAGTTTTGCTAAAGTTGCTGAGCTGGAAAGCTGCCAGCCTGGAGAGCTGCTGATAAACAATTAACAGAACCTTTATTTAATGGGCACTACAAAATTAGAAAAAAAAAATGCCGAACGCACACCTTCACAGAACAAAGCTGTAAGCAAGCTTAGGCCGTGCAATTGAAAAGCTCTGTTGAAGAATTAGCAAAACCAAGGTCAGAGCACTAACTAGTTTCTCCTGTGCATACGTGTGGGCATACACGTACACACATAATTAAAAGAACGATGTTGCTTACTGAAAATAGGGAAGTGCTTCCCTGAGACTCTCTTAAATTAGTGTGATGAAAAAAGTGGTGAATAGCATACTGACACCATTTTGAAAATACAAATAACGGCTCTGTTT
Organism: Melanocharis versteri; assembly: GCA_013397845.1. NCBI lineage: Eukaryota > Metazoa > Chordata > Aves > Passeriformes > Melanocharitidae > Melanocharis > Melanocharis versteri. The sequence goes on from VZTG01003997.1 coordinate 677,613, forward strand.
GCCACTACATATGATTTCTTCTGTATACCAGACTGCAGAAAAAGTAGCTGCTTTTTATTGCAGGAAGCATAACTAGGTGAGGAAGGGAGAAAAGAAATTCTTCACTGTTACTTTTTCTTTTCCTAAAGAAACAATAAAAAAAATCTTAAAAATCTTGCCTATCATTTAAGCTAGGACTTTGCCAGCATATTTTCTGAGGAAAACCCTAATACTTACCCCAAACTAGCAGAAAATCCTCAATAAACAACACACAGTTTGTCCCAACTTTACTAGTTTCTGTCAAAATATATGATATATTTCTTATATTATGGAGACTAGTGTATGTACAGAATATTACTTAGATTTCATTTTTATCTGTCAACATTAATCACTAACATCACTGTATTAATCAATATTGGATTGTTATTAGCATCAAAATTTCTCAGGTTGTAAGATGCAAAGTTTTGTTACAAATAAAAATACTTTTTTTTGGATAGAAACAAAAAGATGCAAAAAAAAAGTTACATGACCATATTAAAAAGCAATGTGAATGAGTAGATCAAGACTCTAAAATATTTCAACTCAAACATTGTTCATAAAGTCTTTCTTGTAATGACAGCACTGATAACTTAACCTTTATTTCAGAATATCTCTCCAGAATAAATACTCTAACATTTTTATATATACAAAAAAAATGAAGTAACACAATTTTTCTTGAATTCAACAATAAAAATAATTTAAATGGATGGACCTTGCTATGACATATAACCCAAAATTAATTGAGACCACCAACACTATACCTAAAAATCAAGTGAAAAGTTAATTAGGAATTTTCAGGTTTCACATAAAAAACTCTAAGCTCATTTTTAAATTTCAGTTTTCCTGTGAGCTGCATCCTATGCAGAGTTAATAATGAACCTTAAGATTGACTGCTAAGCACATTCTTCCCTATGAAAATATATAAATACAAATTATGTGGTTAAATTAAGTGTCACAAAAGTAAGGGGGAAAAAAATCAAACCAAAGGAAAACAACAACAAAAAAATCAGGATAAATCAAAGAAGAGGTTTAGTGGATTCATTTACACTGCTTTGAAGGAATAGTTCCTGGTCCAGGTTGGAGGCCAAACCTATCATCCATTCACATCGGCACCTGGGCAGGAGAAAAGGCAGATGCCACGAGCATAATCCCTACGGATGTACAGCCTGCACTGGACAGATTGGCAACCTGGGCCTGGTCCACTATAGCCACCCACCTGATAGCATTATTGTACATCACATGAGAAAGAGAGGATTGTGCAAGACCTTACAAGTACTAGGCCCTTTATGGCTTGCTGTAAAGAAAGATGGGATTTCTAAGTGAGTCAGACTCAGCCTGAGTCAAGTTCTCAGCAGAATTAACCAAAAATGTAAAAAAAAAAAAAAGATTATATATATACATATATATATATAAATATATATATGATAGTATTTATTTATTCACCACTGGATTATAAAAAATATCATCAATGAAAATAACAAGTTTTCCAAGTTTTCTGTATTTATAGACAAACACAATAAATATTATAGCACTCCATAAATATTTAATTTTACTATTTAGCATATGTATCCCTAGTTCATACACAATACATGTAGAAGTCTGGTAATGACTAGACCATTTAACAGTCAAAAATGTTCAGAGAAACAGTTATTTACCCATTAAAATGCAAATTGCTAAACCCCTTTATGCTTCATTCCTTACATCCTTCTAACATGTGAATAAAAGAACAAAAAGTATTGGTTAATTCCAGTACTAACTGGAGAATCAGATAATGTTTAATGGGAATAAAAATATTTTTATTTACATTTATCCATCACAAATTATCAGTAAGAGATTACCAATCTCTTACAACAAGAGAGCAATTCAGTAAGAGGCTGTCAGTTTCAATATTTCATAATGAAGATAAATTAAGATAGCTTTTGCCGTATGGCATTCATGTGGGAAAGCTGGAGTCCCTTTACAGTGAAGGAATGTGGGATCCTCTGTAGGACACTTCAGACCCTCAAGCCAGAAAACTGCCTCCTTCAGCACGGGCAGCACAGGAAGGTCTGCTGCCTCCTTTCCGCTCCTGCACGGGATAGAGGAGTTGTCAGATACCTTGAAAGTATCCAGTCCTAAATCTAACAACAGGAATCTGCCGAAGCTCAACATGTCCTTATATATAAACTAAAGGATGTCCATTCCTAGGCATCATTCAGCCATCTCCTGAATTTGAATTCAAACTGAAAACTTTCCTTCAAGTGTTTTGAAAAAAAAAATGGTTTGTTATGGAGCAATATAGACTATTTCACTGGAGTTAATAGAAGGTATTGCCTATGCAGTGACCAATTAGTTGGATTGGTGCAAAGGGAAATGACATTTCCTTGATGAAATGGGGAATACAGCCTGCAAACGTCAGCACTATGCTTCCTAGTGTGTTAGATATTAATGCATTTGAAGATATCATAGGATACTACAACCATGATGTTCTTTGATAAACCTCATGAGACTATTGTGTAATAGTTAGTCTCTTAAATCATTAATTTCATTTCAGTCTAAATGAAAAAAAATATTTGACTTGAGAGAAAACTCTAGAAGACTTTCTTCTCCTGTTGTTTTTCTCTGATTGTTGAATTTAATGAAACAAACTTAATTTACAACAGGCAAAGTCTGTAACAGAAGAGGGAGAAAGAATGGAGAATAACTTACATTTTAAAATAGGAATACTTTAATATTTGGTAACAGCATAAAAAAAAAATCTTATATTTGCAGGAGCAAGGGACAAAGCTCTGAGTTGTTTTTTTAAAGGAATTTGCAATGTAATGATCTCCACTGCAAGAAAGAAATATCAGTGCATCATAAAATATCTACTAATAGTTATATTATTCTTGCTAATCTTTTGCCTTAAATCAAATTTCTGTATTCCAAGATACAATTTGCTTTACTGTAAATACAAAATATGTGCAATAAATGGTCTAGTTTATGGCCCTGGATTATAGGCTACTAGGTTTTCTGGCGAGCCAAAAAATAATACAAGGGTGTTCTTTTTCACAATATGACAATCCAGTTTAAGCAATAATTCAAATCAAACAACTAACACTAATTTTCTAGGATGAATAGCTTTCACTGACATGAATAGTTATTTTAAGTTGCATAACAACTGGCACAATTAAAATAATACTATTTGAAATAATATTATATTGAGTTGGTTTCTTCCTATCTTAGTTTAAAATAGACTCCACTCTTTTTTACTTCTTCAGTCTACAACTGAAAGAGGAAAACAGAGGAAAGAAATGCTGAAGCTCAACATGCTCAAGAAAACAAAGATTTTTAACAAACATTTTTTTGATTAATGTTGCTCATAGGTTTTTATTTTATGGAAATTTACGTGTTTAGACAGAAGAATACCCAATATATTCCAATATCAGTTTGCTTTTACCCACTTCCAAGGCTTTAGTTTCAGGTTTGAGCTACACTTTATACAAACGAACCAAAACATGGCCTGGTTTGGAATTAAACCAAACATTCTCCATTTGCCTTAGAAAAGAAACTTCCGTCCTTTATTATGATATCAAGCATATTTAATCTTTTCAATGTGTCAGGTTCTTAAAAGGCTAATAGCAGTTCTGTGAAGAAAAAAAAACAGCAAACAAAAAACACCTATGTTTCTGCATAAGAGTAAAATGATCACAAAGCATGTGCCATTTTCTCCACAGAGAACATGCTGCTGTGATGGATATGATCACAGAAGCAGTGAAGACGAAGTGTGGCCTCCACAGAATCCTTAGTTTTCCCTTCCACTCCCAGTGCAGGCTTGCTTTACAGAATTGACTGTAGAAAGAAAAGACCAATCGATGAGCTGATTTCAGTCATTCTCGCACTTGAGAAAACTCTTATGGCTTCCACTTCTAATTTTAACTCCTTTGATAGGTTCTTCTCACGCAACTTGTCAACTGCACTGTCATTAGAAAATGATGTATTAGATACTATGGGATACAGGACTTAATGGACAGAAAAGAAATCTCTCTTGGAGAGCTGTATCTGTCATAAGAGTCCAGTTGTTACCACAAACTTTCAAGAAAAATTTCATAACTCTTGTAATAAATGGAAGAACCCAAAATAAATGTGGCTAGGGGATCTAATCGTACTTAAAATTTCTGTTGAATTTTTGGATCTTGATGTTTTGTTGCCTCTTACATCCACTTCAACTTGAAAGAAAGGCATTTTAAGTGTTTTAAATGCTTGATTAATCTAAAGAAATGCATATTAATGCTTATCAGAAGCTGAAAAATAAGGAAATAACAGCCAGTTAGTTTCCAGTGTACTACTTTAGTCAGTGGTCTCACTGTGCACTAAATCACTGAAAATTAAACCATTGTTATGTAGTTTATCAGATGATCAAAGGCAAATTTGCATTGAAAGAAAAAATTTCAAAGCATAATACTACACAAAACCATTTTTCTTTTAGCAGCTTCTGAGATGACACTTAAGCAACCATCAGGCACAATGCAACATTTAGAGATTTCCAGATGTGACTGGATGTGATGAAACTTCGCAATCAGTTTACAACATAGAATTCAACAGATTTAGTACACATTTAAAAAAATGCTGCAAAGCTTAACAACATTGACCAAACAAGAAAAGGAAGGCTATCATTGGATTGGACATTATTTCCACTAAATTTAAGTATGCATGACAAAGATCCATTTGTCATCATACCTAGGTTTAGTGGAAACGATCTTCACAAAATTTAAAAAAAGTCTTAATAGTTTTGAAGAGCAGGATTAGCTTGTTGGAAACATATTATCCCCTCATTTTTCAGTTCTCCAGTGTGTAGTCATTAACACCAGACTTTCACATTCTTAATATCTTAGTTCTTCAATTAGTCATCAAAATTTCCTGCTCAAATTCCTTCCCATGCTGACTCTTTCTATTTATCAAGCTATTTTTCTTACCTGATATGAATGCTATGAAATAAATACTCCTATATCATTTGCCTCCAAAAGAATTGAGTAAAATTGTCAGTATGGAATGCATACCAGATGGCATCCATAAGTTTCTGAAAATACACAATAAATGAAATCGCTGTTGCTAAAAAAAAAAATCAAACATAAAAATCTTATCTTCCCATTGTTAAGAAAATTGTTTGGGTGTTTTTAGTTGGTGTTTGTTTGTTTATTTATTTTTGTGTAGGGTTTTTTTTACAATATAGGAATATACAAAACCATTCATACCTCAGAACATCATAGTACTTCCACAACACATGAAGAAAAATTTTTTAAATTGTACTTTGAAGAGTTTGGCTTAGGTATTGTATTTAATCTCCCAAAAGGAACCTTGTCTTAATGTTGTTAAAGTTACTTAGATAGATTTCAAAAGCGAGATAAAAATTACAAAGATTACAGATAGAAAAAGTTAAGATAAAACTTCTTTTGGATTTCAGTAAAGTTTTCTGTGTTGTCTCCCACAGCTTCCTTCTGGACAAAATATTATAGTAAATGGGGTTACATCAGGTTGGCCTCTAGTGGGGTTCCACCGGGCTCCATTTTAGGGCCAGCTCTCTTCAATGTCTTAATCTGCAATGGTCACAGCATCAGCCTGACAGAGCTTGAGGAGCATTTGGACAACGCTGTCAGGCACATGGTGTGATTTTTGGCGTTGTCCTGTGCAGGGCCAGGAGTTGGATTCTATGATCTGTGTGGATTACTTTCAATTCAGAATATTCCATGACTCGATACTGGATTATGAGTTACATATGATCTCTGTAACAAAAACCCCGTTGGTGATTTTTTTAAGCCAAATTCAAAGCTCGTGGCTCTGGAAATGCTGAGAAAGTTTATTTCTCCTTTTCAATTGTTCTAATGTAGGTTTGCTGTAGCCTCATGGACTTGCTCATAACAAGCTTCCATTTCATATTCACTATGTCACTTTGAAGAAAAGATCAGCAAAACAACTAAACAGACTTTTAGCTCCTCAGCATTCTGAACAATCATCTATAATTTTTCATCCTTTTTTTATATTAACGTATAGTAAGACAATATTTGTAGTGATAAAAAATCCTTGCGTAGTACGGCTCTTGTGATTATAACAAACTTCAGCATTTTATTACTAATAACAGTGATTTATTGTTTCCAGCACTCTGTGGGTGAAGCAATTCATGTAACAATCTTGTCACTTCCCATTGTTTTAATTTAATCAGCTATAAAATAAAAATAATAAATTATGTTGTCTTGCAGGTTATAAGATTACATATGTCCAACGGTCCATGAAAAATTCTAAGCAATGTATTTGGTTCTCACTTTTCATTAACCGTATACCACACTTAGATTGTTAAATATTAATCCAGGAGACTAAGGCTCTTTCTGCTTTACTCTGCAAAAACCTAGTTAAAGCTAAATAAAAGTTAAACAGCTATAATTAATTCAAACACAACTTGAATGTTAAATAATTTCCTATTCCTTATTCTGAAAAGAATTTTTGGTCCTGAATTGCATCAGGATTGTTAACTTGTTAGTTAGAAATAACACGCTGCTTTGCTCTGCTTTCATCTTAATTTTCCCAGCATTCCAACAACAATCACCTGAGAGAAGGATGAGAAAGATAGAATGTTGGAATACTTGTAAATCAATGAACATCTAATGTGCCAAACCTATTGATATTAACAACCTTTTAGTCTTAGGACAGCTTTGTCATTCACCTCACACAAGTCACTAAGGAGTATTTACTAAATCAGGTGCCTTGCTAATTATATAACTATTGCTTGCAGCTACAAGAAGACAAAGAATCAAAAAAATGGGACATTTTTACTAGAGAAATGAAGATTAGGCAAACTCTATAAAGCATTGGCAAAATTATGCAAAATTTTATACTACTTTTAAGTGGTAGATGTTGAGAGGCAGACAAGTCATATTCCAACAGCACCATCCACTTGAGACCTTTAATTTTCTTCTCTTCTTTTTTTGGGATAGGATCTACATTTCCATTCCAAGTTTGGCTATAGCACTTTGCACACCTGGTGGTATTCATAACATTTTACAGATTTTTTCACTCTGCCAGTATTTCCCGGCAAGTCCTTCCTCTTGTTTTTTTAACTTACACATTTGATTTGCTCTTTCAAGAACTGTTCTCCTCCCATATGTAGGACAACAGTCTTAACTGTGTTTCCATGATAGAGACAGCCACAGCACCAACCTTGCGATGACAGAACAATTTGATCAGGCAAGAGAGGGAATGATTTTTTTAAGCGTATACTTGGAGATCAGGTGTATGTTTACAGCAAGAGGAATTATAATGAGCCATTTCTTAACTTACTAAGATGGTGTTCCTTCCTCCATATGGATGTCTATTTTCTATAAATCTAACTTAAAATAATTAGCAGCTATTTCCTTTCCTTTGAAGAAAAAATCCAGTGTATACTGAGGTCTTGCCATCAGATTGAATATTTGTTGGATGAGGCTACAAAAGCTAAGTCTATTTTCAGGCCATCCAAATACAGTCAGTGAGACTTTTATCTGTAGACATGGCAATGCATGTTGAAAACCATTCCTGTGCTGCCCGGCTATTTAAAGAATTTTGGACTAAAGTTTGTTGCATCATGCACTCACAGTACTGCATCTGCTTAAACTAAACAGTTGACAAGAATGTAGAAAAATATTCTGGAATTAAATGTGGTAACTAGTTTATTCCCATATTTTAGTTACAGAAAGATTTTATCCACACTGTAAAATATTTTCTCTAATAAATTTATTTTGTAAATTTGCGTACAGTCAAGTATATGCTTCAAAGCTTCTTGATAACTTTGTTCAAATGAACTGTGAACAACAGAAATATCCCCAACAGAAGATTACAAAGTTATTTCAAGTGCATCACAAGAAAAAGTCTGCCTTCATCATAATTCACTTTTATGTTCAGATGACTTAGGTGTCATGATTATTTTGAATTAACTAAAGCAGAGAAGAATATGGCCTAAAACTATGTACAGGTTCTTATTCAACAGACTGAAAAGCCTTCTTCATAGTAGCTCACATTTTCCCTATATGGTATAAATATTTAAAGCTACCAAAAAAATACCCACACCAACAGCACAACAGCAGTGGAGTTTAGATTTTTTATTTAAAGGAAACTTCTTGATGCTCTGTGATGAATTTATTAGTCTGACATAATAATGAGGGAGGTCCAGTAAAGTTTGGCCTCTATCATACACAAGAACTCTAAATTATTTCCTTGGATTTACATCAAGTGAAAACAGCAAGAACTGACACACAGCATCCTTTTGCTAATAGACAGACCCAAATGACTGAAAAAAAAATCTAGGGTCATATTATATCTATGAGCACATCTCCTATAATTTTGTGACTGTCACTAAATCTTTTTATGTTAAATAAATAGCTGTCATACTATGCTCTGACTACACAGTGTTTCAGCAGAAGCTAAAATCCATTTATATACTGATTAAATAAATCTAACAAAGTTAAAAATATCTTTATATTTATTATGAAGTCATATTTAGCTTTATGAAGCTCAGGATAAAAGGGACAAGGTTTAGTGTATTCTCGAAAGTGAAATTAATATTTCAGGTTCATTGAAGAGCAGAATAACTATATTAACACCCTTCATGATACAGACTACTGTGATTGGAACCTGTGACTCTTCACCAAACAGAACACTTTATTTCTCTTGTTTGGCTTTAGCAGCCATTTTAACATTTCTTATCATACCCATCAATCTGAGGTGAATTGTTTGTCTCTACAAGTTAACTGCATTCGCACAGAATTTAATACTGAACTGTGCATATCAAGAAAAGGGATGGTTTGTATCTCCGAAGACATGAAAAAAAAAAAAAAAGAAGAAACTTTGAGTCTTCTTGCAATTACAACTTTACTTAATAAAATTTTTGAGTCCTGCAGGTTCTCTCAATTGCACCAATTATCTAAGAAATGAACACTGCTTCTTCAAGTAAGATGTTAACCTGTCCAGACTATGTAATAGTTGCTGAGGCACTTCAATTTTTCTGGTAAGATATTTGACAAATAAAATCACTGTGTTTATTCTTTGTTATAATTTAGAAACAATTTATTTGGGATATACATTTTCAAAGCAATACAGTTCCACAAGGAGATACAGAATAACTGCCTAGATTTTCACATATTGCTGTGACCCTTTATTGCAGCTTCCTTCCTTGAGTGTTATAATTTATTTTTTTTAATAACAACTCTACAGGGTACTTGAAAGCAAATTTGTACCATTCAGGAATGCATGTCAAACAAGCAAACAAACAAACAAAGCCCATAAAACACTAGAAAAAAACAAACGAACACTACAAAAAATGTAGTTTGCCATGCCCTAATATCTTTTAGTCCCAGGCATCAATGATATTAATACCCTTTCGTAATAAGCTGTCAGGATCCATTTTAATACCACCAGTAATAGGATGACTAACTAGAAAATAAATGAACCATATCTGAAGAGTCTTTTGAAACATTTCTAAATATCACAGAAACTATAAAACAAACCCTTTCATCTTTGCCTCCCATGATCTTTAGGACATGGAGTTCCCTCTTAGACCACAGCACAGTCCTGGCTCTGCAGTTGTGGCTGGTCTCCTCCTGGTTACAGCTGCACCTCTAACTGAGGAGACACAGAAGATATTACCACACTAATAGCAATCGTGCTGCAAACACTGACATTAGTAAAAATATCTTCTGTACACTCTTGGAGTACCTCATCAGCCCACTGATGATATACTTCGACATAATTCAGGTCCTTGTATCAGAAGGAGACACACGGAAAGATTGGCCCGATCCCCAAACATTATATATTTCTGGATAGTTCTACCTTTTAGATATTACAGTCCCCAGGTTTTGTTTTATTACTAGTCTTTTTTCACCTCAGGCTCTGTCTCATGCACACCTAATGGCCTTTTTTCATTTTCAGTTTTTACTAAGATCTTCCTCACAGCCTCTAAATATCATATAAAAAGCTGGGTTATTTCCTTTACACCAGAGACTACGTCCTGCTTTTCAGTCTCCAACACTACTGAGCTCCAGATGGCATTTGCAAGACACAGATAAGTTTCTGCCCCATGAATACAACTAAAACAGAGACGTTATTATAGGCCCAGGCTTCCTGGGACAGATCCCTTAACTTTCTTTCTGGCTAACTTTCTAACTGGCTTTCAAGGTATTGAGGAACTTTCCAAATTCCTCTAAGTCAAGAGAAATAATTTAATCCTCAAAATACTACATTGACTACTGCTCACCTCTAATAAATGCTACTGCAAACCAAAAGATGCATAGTTTTTTAATGATTTTTAATGACTAGCAAAAGCCCTTTGGAAATTTTGTATACACAGACAAAACTATTTATATACATATTCACCCATCCTTGGCTACTGTTTGTGAATCCCTTGAAGGTATGCTGTGGAATACAGGACGAAAACCACTCACGTAGACTTCCAAGTAGTTGGACATGACTTGTCCTGAATAGTGTGCACTATATCTGGGATTCTGCTCCTGTATTTGGAACTTATATTTTGCAGGTTTTGAGAATACAGGAGGAAATGACACACCTTGGATGTCATTAATACAACTATCTTTGCTATGCGGCTTAATAAGCATATGCTGGGTATAGTTACATTCCCATCAGGAAATGTAAAACACTATTTAAAACAGTGAAATTACCATAATTGAAAGAACACAGATGCTCTTTAATAATGTAGTAGATTGCACCCTCAATGGAAATGCTCATTAATTCTATTTTAAGACAGTGTGATTCACCTGTATGTCAGACAATTATCATTGAAAGCTAGGTTAGCAGAAAGGTTACATATTTAGGTTTGATGACTCCATCACAGAATATGCAACATTTTCCATTTGACAGCGTTATGCCTACTTATTTACTTCTCCCATATCATGTAATTTATAAACAGGGGAAAAAAAGTCAGAAACATTAAATTACTCTTTCACAGAACAAAAAAAAAAGAAAAAAGAAAAAAAGAAAAAAGAAAAAAAAGAAAAAAGAAAAAAAAAAAAAAAAAAAAAAAGAAAAAAGAAAAAAGAAAAAAGAAAAAAGAAAAAAGAAAAAAGAAAAAAGAAAAAAGAAAAAAGAAAAAAGAAAAAAGAAAAAAGAAAAAAGAAAAAAGAAAAAAGAAAAAAGAAAAAAGAAAAAAGAAAAAAGAAAAAAGAAAAAAGAAAAAAGAAAAAAGAAAAAAGAAAAAAGAAAAAAGAAAAAAGAAAAAAGAAAAAAGAAAAAAGAAAAAAGAAAAAAGAAAAAAGAAAAAAGAAAAAAGAAAAAAGAAAAAAGAAAAAAGAAAAAAGAAAAAAGAAAAAAGAAAAAAGAAAAAAGAAAAAAGAAAAAAGAAAAAAGAAAAAAGAAAAAAGAAAAAAGAAAAAAGAAAAAAGAAAAAAGAAAAAAGAAAAAAGAAAAAAGAAAAAAGAAAAAAGAAAAAAGAAAAAAGAAAAAAGAAAAAAGAAAAAAGAAAAAAGAAAAAAGAAAAAAGAAAAAAGAAAAAAGAAAAAAGAAAAAAGAAAAAAGAAAAAAGAAAAAAGAAAAAAGAAAAAAGAAAAAAGAAAAAAGAAAAAAGAAAAAAGAAAAAAGAAAAAAGAAAAAAGAAAAAAGAAAAAAGAAAAGAACACTTCTTAGGACAAATTAACTTCAGAAACTTATGATACTTAATACAGTATCATCTACAATCCGAAGGAGAAGGTTATGAGCCCCAAAAAGAGATTTTCATTATCCAAAACTGAGTTACATCAGTAGGAATAAGTAAGTCTTTCTAAATTGCTGCAAACTGGAGGAACATAAGGATAGTGTGCAGTGAGAAACATAACTAAAACGAAGATTGTCACCAAGATCATCCATGCTATTTTGTACAAGTTTACTGTATGACTCTTCAGTATTCAAGATTCTTTAACAGAGCTTAATGCAACATGGTGTAAGTCCCTGTTTCAAAATTGTTTTAGCGATTACTAAATTTCTGCCTGAGGCATCATTTGACTTGTGTCCCTTTTACATTATATATGATTTCCATATCCATACTAAAAATTGTTCGGATAGCTTCACAGTTGTTGGTTTACAGAAATTTGTGAAAACTCCACAAGCAAACTTCTGAAGCCTTTGGAAGGGGTAGTTCAAACTCATTCATTGCTCACTGACATGACCAAGCATTTTTCAAATGCTAAATCTTTTTTATAACTTGATTTTGCTTTTCTAAATTTTCTACTTCCTGAAAGGCATATCTTAAGCCTACTTACAATAAGCAGATATGTGCAAAACACTTAACAAGCAGTAATTAATCAGCTCACACACTCATGCTATTTGTTGTAATCTATTAAAACAAGTTAACAGCAAACACAGGAGAAACAGAATTTTTCCAAGTTTGTTTTGGCTTTTTTTTATATAATTTTAAAATATACTTTAAAATCTCTTTTCTGTACATATAGATATACAGAACCCTGGACTCAAACATGTTCTCAATTTAGTTTGTGTCTCTAGTTAACATGTGCTTTGACAAAAATGCCAAAAATGAATGGGATATCTCCACACACCAAGGAGAGTAAGACTCGTTCATCTGCCATTTAAACATTATAGGTGTATGTAATGCTGTGCTTATCAAACTTTGCCTTAAACATTCCTAGAGAAGCTGCTCAGACTGTCTCAAAACAGTGTCCCACACTCCCACATTTATAAGGACATACAGTGACGAGATCAAGGGGAATGGCTTAAACTGAAAGAGAGATTTAGATTAAACATAAGGAAGAAATTCTTTGTTTTAAGGGTGGTTAGGCACTGATACAGATCGCTCAGAGCAGTTGTGGATCCCCCCCACCAGAAGTGTTCAAGGGAAGGTTGGATGGGGCCTGGTCTACTCGAAGGTGTCCCAGTCCATGGTAGAGGCTTTGGAACTAAGTGATATTTAAGGTCCCTTCCAGTCCAAACCATTCTATGATTCCCATATGTCAGTTCAACAAAGGTAGATTTATATGAGTTGATGCTTTTCTCTCCTAGACTACAGTTCCTTGCTGCTGTCCAACTGAAAGGTCCATCTCTTGAAGGTCAGACATTCGATCCACTCCCACAGATTACCTTCCCAGTGTCCTAATGAATCCAGGATAATCCAGAAATTATTCAGGAAATAAAAACTTGTTTCATTGAGCTGTCCCTACTCCTTATCTTCCCCAGTAAATGATATTGGCCTATAGCAACCTAACAAAAGAACCAAGCCCATTGAGAATGGAGTAAGAATAAGCTTTCTGCATAGCTCAGTCTTATACAGAGCTCGAGATCCAACCATGAAAAGCTTTGCTATAGAAACTCAATGATGTATTACAGTTGATTTATGACAGTAAGTGCTCCCTTTAATTTTTCTTTTATAAAAGTGTATTTTTATGCAGGTATTTCATTGCATCACAAGAAAAATAGGGTACTTAAAAGGCATAAGCTATCCAGATTTAATAAATGTGAAAAGACAAAAAACACAGCACAGTTCCACCACATTACCCTTTTAGAGAAAATTCAAAGTAAAATTCAAGATGAAGTTTGATATATCCAGAAGACGTAACCTCATCGATTTCATGAATAACTAGAACTAGGGCTTCAGAAACTTGTTGGTAAGGGGTTTAAGCTATTTTATTCTAATCTTTGCAGCAGTACACTAAAACCAAAAGAAGAATGAAACACGAATATCTTCTCTTTACATAGCAAAACCAAACAAGCAAGAAAATGGAATGGATCTGTTTTATGCTTTCATGATCACATTCAAAACATTTATAATAACAACTTATAATGACTGAGTATATCTATGTCCTTTCTGTGTTTCAAAATTACACAGAAACAAAGCAAAGCAAAAAATAGGGAAAAAAAGTAAAAAAAAGGAAAAAATATTTCTTTAGAAAAAGAAAGATATTTGCTAAGATCTACTGAAGACAGGAGCTGCAGAAAAATGCAAAAAAAAAAAAAGAAATCAGTGAAAACAGCCCCAACTCAAACCCCAAATCCCAACCATAAAAACCTGAAGAGCAGTTATATCAAAGAACAAAATCTTACACAAAATCCCAAGACTATTCCATTGGCTTCTAAAGGTGTCCATGTTAAGGTTGGAGAAACAGCAGTGCTGTGCATGAAAAGATAATATTTATCCAAAGTGCATCAATAAATAAAACACTTCAAAAGTAAAGGGCATTATCATTAATTTCAATTGAATGAAGGAGTTTAAACCGAAAAACAAATTCTGGAAAGATTGTGTCATTCTCATTCACGGTGTGGAAATACAGTCTATAACGATGCGCCTGAAATGACCGTTCTTTTGATGCCTCCTAGTTTACTAAATATAAGATGCAAATCAAAAGTAGAAAGAGTGACTGAACCAATTATCTTAGTATTCAGAGCAAAGAAATAGCTGTTTTCAGTTTCTTTCAGTGATCATGCATAGTCTAAGCAAATTTTGCTAAAGGCAAGAGGAACCAGAGAACATGCTATAACTCTAGGGAAAAGAAGTTACCTCTAGAGTTGCTGAAATACAGTTGAGCATTAACAACCAGTGTGTTGTTAATATTTTAAAATTTTTAAATATTCAGCTTTTTATAACACCATATCTAAAATACAAAAGGGTACAAAAGCCCACCAAAACCCAAACCACAGGAAACGCCTCCTAAGAAATAGAGAAACCTATGTTCTTGTAGCTTCTATTGTACTTATCTGTTCAACATAAAAATCTAAAAATATTCAGAATCTTGGTAACTCTTTGCAGCCTGCAATCTCTTCCTGAGCCTCTTCCCCTCCGGAAACAACATATTCAGAATCCATACGTAGAGTATGATAGCCAGCAATAATTCTCTTTCTGCAGCAGCAGGAAGAAAGGGTGTTTGGGGTAAACAATGACAACAGCAACAAAACAACAACAACAATAAAATATCCCCAACTCACAAACATTTTTTTTTTTCTTGAGCTGCACAGGTGAAATTCCTCCTTCCCATCATCTAGATGTGCAAATGTTGAGGGTCAAGGACAGATCAGTTCTTTAGTACTACTTTGGTATACAGGACCTAGAAAGAATCAAACAATTTTAGTCAAAAATCTAACACTTGTTTGTGAACACAATACTACTGGTGATTGCAAAACAATATATTAAATGCCCCCAAATAAGCACATAACTGAAAAATTGCTACTGATAAAAAATATTATAATCTTGTAACAAAACAAACAAACAAACAAACAAACACTTAGATTTTTTCTAAAATTAAGTACAAATCACATCTTGCAGCGTTCTGTCTAATTCCTATGCAATCATTAGTTCTAGCAAAATTAACAGAAATAGGAACAATTCTTTTAGCCCCAATCCTGCTTTAGTAAAGCAAATATGAAGTGTATCAGCGGATATTAGGAAGAAGCTGAAATATCTTTTGTTCTGCTTATTACATGCATTTGGGTATATTGGATTAATTTTAAATTTCCTGGTTTGTTAAAAATGCTATCACTTTATTAGTGCAGCTAATTTGCAAAGCCGCCACAAATGTGAAGGCCCAGCTGGGTTCTCAAAAAATCCCCTAATACCCCTAGAAGTTGGTCTTTCAGAAAAAGTATCGCTCCTTATGAAAAGGAATCTTACAATAATATCATGACCTTGTATATTCATTAAAATAACGCTTCTCTGTTTCTTGACAAAAAGTTTTTCTGTACAAGAAAGAGCAGAAGATTCAGCAGAGACAAAGCCACAGGCTTAATATCTCACAGGGATATTAAACTGTGAGATAATTAAGATTCCTTAATAATGTTGGTAACTCAAAATGAAACATGATAATGCTATTTACAGGTTTTTCTTTATAAAGAATCCTTTTTCAGCAGAATTCTGCAATATCCAACAGGACTTTCCCCCTGCAGACTTCTTGTCTCTCCTGGCCAAATTTTACTTTGCTGTTTCTGTAGGGGGTTCCTTAAGTTTTACTGCCTGTACTGACCATTACTTCACTTCAGTACAAGGTCCTGGTTCACAACAGTGCTCCCTTCCTTAATAAGTCTAAATTATATTTTAATATATCTCTCAATATAACCTCATCTTTAGAACCATAAATAGTGTTACATATGGCAATGCTGATGTATCTGCAACTTCCAGTATGGCTGTGTACAGGGGAAAATATTTGAAATCCAACCCTTTGCCTCAAACACTCCAACAGGGGTACCTGCAACTCTGCTTGTCAAAACTCTGTAAGGACTGTGAAAGTGTCAGACAGCACAAGTGAAGAGGGAAATACACAACACTGACAGTGTAATACTCCGTTCTACCAGCACAGCTGAAGAAAGAAGTGAAAAAGACCATCAGACATTAAAAAAATCTTTGGTGGCTAACCCTCATCTTACCTGTCAATCTATTCCCCTCGCCTCCGAAGTATAAGAAAGTAATTTTCACATAGACCCCCCTTTTGTTATAAAATCCTCTTGGTGAGCGCTGCACAAAACCACTCAAATTCACTCAATGTATTTTGACACTAAAGGTCCATTAAAAAAAAATTAAGGCAATAGTTAATTACATCCATCTGTGTATTTTTCAGTATTACACTTCTGTTAAGACTGTTAATAACAGCTCAATTTCAGACCTCTATTGTCTACTGTTCCTAAAAGCTACAGTTTCAGGCTGTTTATTTCAAGAGGAAGGTTAACAACTCTCATCCCCTCAGCTATGGAACGACTAAATCTCAAGGTGGTTGGGCAATCAAGTTCTTCGCATAAAACAGAAAGCTTTCCCATTTATGAAACACCAAGATCTGCTAAAATTAATAGTGAAACTAAATAAATGGATTGTGCAAGAACTCTATGTCAATGGATTTCTAGCACCCCAGGGCATACACCACGATGTAGCGTAGCCCTCTCAGATACACAGTAGCTAACAGAACAAATACATTTAAAATGAGATTACTCATTTAACAGTTCTCTACTACGTGTTCATTTTTCACACAGCAATTATCTGCAAATATAAAAAGGAGAATTACAGAAAAGTGAGTTCACATTGTACTGAATGGAAAAAAAATAATTCACTACTATAAACAAAAATAAGATCTCTAAATAAATTAGCTTCTTCTGTTATATAGAGGAAAACTACCACTACAGTAAATTCTTCTCTCCCCCCACGTATGGAAGAGAACGCCAAGATGTCATGTGAAAACCCACTCTGTAAATAAATGTCCTCTCCAATTTTAGAAAGACTGTCAAGAAAAGACAAGCTAAAATTTGAATAATAACAAAGTGATGACAAATTCAAATAGAAATAGCAAGGCATGATGAATGCTGTATTGTGTGAATTAGAAGATTTGACAGTATTGAGAACCAAAAGAAGTACAATTTTGCATAAGTAGCAATGTGAAAACTCTACACAGTGCTTCTTCAGGCTACCTTCAAATAACTTCAGACTATCAAAAACATTTCGCTATTATTAATTTAAAAATTCAGTTATGCCACCATGTGTTAATGAATTACTGTTACTTGACTACCAAACCCAATAGTTCTTTAACTTCTTTTAAAATCTATAGGAAAAGGACATAGAAGGAGTCGTCCTACTACAATAACAATTCCAAATAGTGCTCAGTGTCTCTTTCTGTGAATTTTTAAGAGGAACCATGGAAGAGAAATGCAAAGAAGGCTGTTGGGAAAGAAAGATTCTTGGACAGAGAGGCAAGAAAGCCTACAATGAATAAAATACTTTAACATGTCAATAGTTTAAGGCAGATGCTCAGACCAGGTGTTTTTTGGAATTTCCTCCAAAACCAAGTAAGGCACAGGCCGTATGGGTATATGAATTTGACTTAAGAAACAGATAAAAACATGCTATTAAGAGTTTTAGGTCTACTAGTAAAGTAGTAAAAGCACTACTACTGTAAAGTGTGCAAAAACTTTACAAACTGTTAGTGCACATGGTTAGTCTTTGAAGACTGATTCTTCAGTAGAACAAATGATAATTAGTCAGTCTACTGATTCTGGTTTTTTCGAAGACTCTTTAGACACTTCTCTGTAATGATCAGCTTCAAAGGAGAATTAGGTCAGGATCAAAGGATATGCCAGTATGGGTGCTGCTGTGGTAGGAGATAGAAACAGACCACCTATCAGCATAAAATATCTTTTTTTTTTAACTATTTAAGAAGATCGGATTAAATCATAGAGCCAGATTCTTATGATGGATTTTCATCTTCCTGCAATCTATTGGAATGGCAACACAGGTAGAGCCAAGCAGTTGAGTTGTTGGGGAGGTGTCAGGGATGATTCCTTGATACAAGCAATGGACAGGGCAAATGCACAGTGGATCTGATATTCACTAACAAGGACAGACTGATTGGGAACATAATCAGTGGCAGCTTTGGCTGTAGTAACCATGAAATGGAAAAGCTTGAGATCCCCAGGGGAGGGAAGGGAAGGTAGCAAGTAGCACGCTACAGATTCAGGGCTCTAGAAGTGAAGAATAATTTGGCTTAATCAAGAAGTTGATATAAGAGACCCTAAGAGAGGCAGATCTGGAGGGAAAAAGAGCTAGTAAAAGCTGACAGATCTTTAAGAGCAATCTCTTAGTTCAGTAATAGTCCCTCACAATAATAAGGAAAAGAAACAGATTAGCAGATCAGTTTAACAAGGAACTCATGATTGTGTTTCAAAGCAAAAAGAGTCCACAGAATGGGGAAGCAGGAACAAGCTACACAGGAGCTCAGACAAGCAAGGACAGTGTGAGGAAAGCCAAGGCTCACCTAGAGTTGATACTTGCAAGTGAAATCAAACACAACTAGAGCTTCAAACGCTCTATTAATAGGAAAGCCCTGCCGAGAGAAAACATGGCTTTATTATTCTATAGGGCAGTTGGCTGAACTGAGAGCAGACACAAATAAGGCTGAACTGCTTGCCTGCCCATATCTGTGTGCTGGTTACTGAGAAGATGGAAGTTGCCTCTTCATAGCAGCACCTGGCAGAAGCACATGGATCATGGCTGGTAAGGTGTGGACATAAGAAAAAAAATCACCTTAGGAAAGTGGAGTTGTTAACCAGAGAGGCTGGTTAACAACCTCCTTGGAGGTTTTCATGACTCTACTGCATAAAGTCCTGAGCATCCTTGTCTGACCTTGCAGGAGGCCCAGCTTTGCATGGGAAGTTGGACTAGAGAACTCTCTAGTCCTTTCCAGCCTAAATTGTTCTGTAATTATCTTACAGGAAGAAATAGACTTGATAAAGACTTTAAAACACAACAGACAGAATATTGTGCAAATAAAACTACCTTCCTTATTTTAATTTTTTTTTTTGTGCACTACTAGATGAAAAGGAGTTCTGATCAACTCCATAGCTGGGGAAAAAAATGAAAGCTGAAGATTCAGAGCTCTAAAGAGATATCTTTCAAAGTAATTTCTGAATTTAAATGGGAGAAAGAGAATAATTACACATAATATTAGAGTTGTTATAATAGATATAGTTAATAGATGTGTTTTTCAATCAGAGACTTTTGAATCAGACACCTAAGCACTTCCTCAAACAGATGCAATTTTTCTAGTACTCAGGCTAAAAATCAATCAATGACTATAAGACCTGACCTAGATAAATCATTCTTTTTTTCTCCCTGGAGACATTGTACAACACACATACTATTGTGGCAATTGAGAAATTTAGTAGTATGGTGAACACCACTAAAACCTTTCTATGCCTTCAGAGAAAGCTGTAAATATCAGCTTAAAAGGCACTGATGGTGAGCTGTTAAAAACATCTAAATAATTTTTACTAATAACACCAATTTGTAAAAGAATTGCTAGGATGACAGTGATGAAACTCTCAGTGAAACTGGCCAGAATTCCTTGCACAATATTAGTGGCAAACTATTCCAAAAGAATAGAAGAGAATGAAAAATAGTCAAAAAGGGTAAAATAAAGTGTCACGGAGGAAATAATTGATTAAATCTTACTGAAGACATTAATTCTACATATAAACACCATAGTAAGGTGGAAAAACATCTGTAATTGAAAGACAATTATTTAAATGCAGAGTGAGTCAAGTGTCTATTGCTTATCTGGAGCATACACTCAAGAGCCACGTACTGGCTGTGTAAACTACAAGACATTGCTCTGTGGATCTGCCAAAGACAGGAAAGGATTGATGGAAGAAACACTAGACGAGGTGTCAGAAGCCTGTGTTTTCAGAAATAACAGCCTTCAAGTTTCAGCATCAGTTATTTATACAAATGGGCTCATTGTGTGATTAGAGGCAATATTTTAACATTTAAAAATTTAAATCAACATTTTCAAATCCTAGGAAAGCTAACTGCTTGTCAGGAGAGAAAAAGAATGAGCAAGCTATCCAGGTTCATGATTTCTCTGCTCTGTTGTAACATGACAAGTAAGCTCACCTGGAACAGAGAGAGCATCAGCAGAAATACAAATGAATAGGTAAAGGTAAAGTGAAGCACAAGGGAAATGTGCATATGCAAGTGATGTACATATGAAGCCATGAGCCCCGAGCTGACTAGGTGGGCACTGTGGGATTATCATAGCTCTGTAAAATCAGCAGCTCAGTGCTCAGTATCAGTCAAAAACCCAAACAAAATTATTAGGAAAAGCATAGAAAATGAAACAGAAATGTTATTATGCTGCTTTTCAACTCCTTCAAAGTAAGATCTGGTAAGACAGGAAAAGGTCCAGACCTTGTTGGTAAGAACATTCAGTGGCATTGGACTGTTCCCGCATGAAAGGCAACAGACTGGCTTGGCGTCTTCAAAAGACTCTTGTCTCTCAAAAAGAGAGATAGAGATAACAGAGGACTATAAAATCAAACAGCCATAGACACAGTAGACATGCAGAAATTGCACACTGTCTCTTCCAATATAAGAACTGGGGGCATAAAATGAAACTATTATAAGCCAGTTTCAAAACAAAGGAGGCAGTTGCTCAGGCAAAGCAAGAGTGCCACAAGATGTTGCAAATGCTGAGTTTACAGAGCCTCCAGGGTAAACTGTAACATTACATGGAAGCAAAACACTCTGAAACCACATTTGGTTCAGAATGTCCTGTGGGAAAAAAAACTAGTTCAAAATTGAAAAGAATTCAAATGAAAACCCTTATTTGCCCTGTCCTTATTATTAGACATTTGATCTATAAGCTCTGATGGGCACAGGTTAGTAGGACAGATGAATCTTTGGTCTGACACACAACAACCTTTTTTCTTGTACAATAATGCCCTTTTCTGAACCTAATGCATCTCCTTTGTGCTCCTAAAATGTGGTTGAACACAATCAACATTGACTATTCAAAGTTCATATTGTATCTGCCATATGAAAATTTCTTCTCTGTACCATCACATTAATGAAATGAAACAAGAAATCCCCCGACATCCACAGGACAAAAATTACTGTTTTACTAGATACACTTTCTAATAAGTGTGAGATTGACATAGTATACTTTTTGAACCTTTAATTTTTCTTAGTCAAACACAATGGAATCCTATTTTACTATATAATATGCATATATACACTAAAGGACATTTCCTTATGTGAAAGGATTTGCCCGCTGAAAGAAGTCATGCAGCAGGTGTGGGTAAGTGTATAAAAGAAATCTCTATCTGTGCAGAGATAGAAAGCAGATAGATAACACAGGATTTAATGTATTACAAAGCAGATGACCTAATCAAGCTGAACCTTGTTCTATATGCAATTTCAAGCCATCGTGGCACAAAAAGTCTCCTTTTTTATTTTCTTTCTTCTCCTCAGGAGGTCCGTGAGGTTCATCTATGAGGAATTTCATAAAGATTCATCTATCTATAGCTTATTAAGGTTACTTCTTCATGAAGATCACAGCAGGAGCTAATTTCCTTATCTGTGGCAAATAAATTTCCTTACGATAACAATATGTTTCCTGAACCCTTTCAATCCATGCTAAAGACAGTCAAATCCCAAACTAACATTTTTTTCCTACGTGGGCTAAACATAACATGTAAAGCAAAAAACTAATTTTAGTGGATTAATTCTCAGTAGGCTTCTCTCTATCTGCCCCATAAAGGATGGAGAGAAGAGTTTGATAATGCAGAGAGATTCAGGACTTTTTCCAGTATAATAGGTGATCTGAAAATAATGAATTTATAGAGAGTACACATGCATTATTTTCAGAGTTTTGTTTGCAGTTTTCTTAGTGCAGAGAGCGCTCAAACAGGCAGTGTGGGTTTGGGATGAACGAGAGTGACAGAATGCTTCGGGGTGGAAGGGACTTCTGGAGATAACCCTGTCCAACCACACATGCAAGGCGGCTTCAACTAGAGAAGGTTGCACAGGATTTCATCCAGATGAGTTTCAAATACCTACAAAGAAGGACATTCCACAACCATTCTGGGCAGCCTGTGCCCCTATTCTGTCCCCCTCACAATAAAGAAGTTCTTCTCCATATTCAAGTGGATCTTTCTGTGTCTCAATTGTGCCCATTGTCCCTTGTCCTTTTGCTGGGCGCCATACAAGTGAGATACAATATACATAGTGTTTCAGAAATGTCTTTATGACTTTTTAAAAAGTTACTCTAATCCTTGGAAATCAAATTTCAAGGTACATGGTTAATTTGATCTGAGTTATTGATCTGTCAGGTATTTGGAATCTTACCTTAAATAAAGACCATTACTGATACACTCAGTGGAAGGGGAAGTTTACTACCAAGTAGTTAAACTAAATTTCACTACTTATGGTTGACTGAGTTTAAATTAAATATCCATTTAGGGATTCAGGTTAAAGGGATACCTACTTTTCCATGGGCATGGATAATCAGAGTATCAACAGAACCAAAAAAAAGAATTTGGGACAATAGGGCATAAATATCTGTCACAAGGCATGTTTAAATAGCTCCTAACCAAGGTTTCACCTGCAAACATTTTTAGTTGGTTTTCCCACAGAAAAATTGCATCATTTGCCAAAAGCACTGAGATCTCACACACATTATGTTCCTAACAGCTGCATGCAAACAGGAAGCCTGGCAGAGAAGAGAGAATATACAGCTGCTTATGCTCAGAAGATGACTGAACTTAGGTGACTTTTTCCTTCAGATACCAAGTATCCAGTCAGGAAAGAGCAGAATTGCCTCAGAACAGGTTTAATACAGTGTTGTACCTTATCAGACATCAAGAAAACTAATCATGCTTTATTTCTAAAGGATAGTGGGCCTAGCAAGTCCCATCAGTAGAGTTTTTTACTTATAGGTATTCTTTTACACGTTTTGAAGTTCTTGCTATAAAATCATAAAATCCTGATAGCACAGAGTTCTATCATTAAAATCTTAGGGTGTGTGAGTAAATGCCTTTAAACCTGAAGAAAAAGAACGAGAAACAAGAATATTTTTCCTTCCTGAAGATGTTTTATCTCCCTCAGTGCTGAATACAAAAGTAAAAAGGATAAAGATACTTAACGGTTGACAGAGACTTTCCAAGAAAAGAATCATCACAGTCCCTTTTTTTTCTACTACACTTTTTGATGTAGTACTATGAAGAATTATCTGAGAAAAGTTAAGGCATCCTTCCTCAGGTATCAGAAGTAATACAATAATATACCTATGCCTGTGTGGAGATCTGCACAGTAACTCACCATGTTTCTGGCTTGGATATATAGAGTTGGTGACTGGAAGGAGTATCTGCCTTAGTAGGTCGTTGACCCCACTCACCATAGACAGTACTTCCCAGCTGTTTGGAAAGAAAGAAGACACCCACCGATGTCCAATGACTTTCACAATTTTGTGAGATGTAGGATTTGCCTCGTTCATTAGTACATTACATGGACACACCTTTCCCAAGGCGTTCCTAGTTCTCAGGGAATTGGTGCACAGAAACCTGAAGATAAGGGCCTTACCATGTTATGAAATAATTCCTTTCAGACCTCAAATGAAAAAACATGTTTCACTTGATAGCATTCCATAAAGGTCTCTTTCAAGCCAAACTATTGTATGATTCTATGATGACACAACATTTTCTACATTCTTTTCCTGTTATATTTTCTTTTGTTTTCATATCTGAATTCAAAACAAACAGTCTTCATTAACAGCATCTAAAGAGAGAAATTCTGGAGACCTATCATATGCTAATTAACATATCACCTATTTAAGTCTACCATCTCACCTTTGATCCTAGCGAGAAAAACAGAATCATTTTTTTAACTAAAAGAGAGTCATAAAATGCAGAGTTTTATATAATCTAAGACAGTATACCAATTCTAACCTCATCCGTAGTGAGTATTCCATGTCAAATGGAGAGAAAAACTGCAGTTTTCCTATTAAAATTAAAGGAACAATAGAAACAAGACAAGTTAACACTGCAAAAGGTTTTTATTCTGCTTGCAGAGAGGGATGAAAAATATCTAGGGAATTAAATACAATGCAAGCAAAACAGTGGAGAAAAAAATGCAAAGGTAATCTTAATGAATCACAGAGTAGAGCAATACACCTTGAGAGATCATCCAGCTCATATACTTTCCCAAGCCATGATCAGTGAGAAAAAGAAGAGAAAAATCACTTAAAAATTTCTGAAAATTGTCTTGATGGACTTGCATTAAAAAATATGTTTTCTAAAAGACAAAACTGTCAAGATTAATAGTTCTGAGAGAAAAAAACAGGAAAGCTGAAGAAAAAAGTGACAAAGATTTTTGTAAATGGTATTTTTCCCAGCATCTGGAACTAATATCTTATTTTTGGCAGTGTCTGACTGCATATCAAGTATCACTGAAATAGCATGTCAGAGCACTGATAGGAAAGCTATTTCTTTTTTCTTTTCCCCGTGCACTGTGCAGGTAGGAATATTTGATTTCATACACCATTTGCAAATTGCTGTGGGGATTCCAGAAAGCCAATTTGACTTTACAAAATTGATGAATGAGAAAAAAAAATGCTGCTGGTTTAGTGTCTGTTGCTTTTGGAAGCTGCACGCCTAGGACTTTGGCAAACTGGGCATTACTAATGATTCATTGTCACAGTGCTACAGTGAAAATGCTGAAGCTTCTTTTAATCCTCAAGGAACTTGTTCATCAGAACGCATAAATTATTTACATTTTACTGGTTTTTTACTGGTCACCCTTAATAACTGCAAAAAAAGAAACACTACAAAGTTAACCTTTTCAATCTAATAAAGCTTTTAAATGAAAATGTTTAAGCAGCAAAACCAAAGGAAGAACAGAATACAGAGAATAAGGAAACAAGCAGGACTGCAAGGAGGGGCATGATGTCCAACTGCTGCTGCATCAGGCATAGGGAGCTGTCCCCAGTGCTGATGTGAAAGGGGACACTGAGAGACACACCAATCACACTTCGATTTTTAATGATTTTAACATAGCTACATCAGATCTAAACTGCGAGGGAACTTGTAAGATCATCTGAGCTGTTACATGCACAAGACCTGGAACTTATTCCAGTTATATTTTGTTTGAACTGTAGTGATCATCATTTAGCACCCTAAATGAAACAGACTTCCATGAAAGAGTCAGTGAGCTACAAAGCAATCATTCACAATTCAAAAGAGCAAAAATTATAGGCATCCTAAATCAAAAACTATTACATAAACATTTGAAAAATGTTTCATAAATATTTCTATGTGCTGAAAATACTGAGAGAATTTTTCAAAACAAAGAGAAATATTATTTTTCATAGAAGCATGTGTGGCTTTGTCACTTCATTATATAATTAGTAATCTGTGTTCTACAGACAATAATCTGCAGAAATTAATAAAAATAATTCAATACAAACTAAATATTTAATAAATGTCAGCCCCTTCAAGCATAAATTGAATGGATAAATTTTAAAGCTATTAAAGCCATAGAGAGGGGTACCAGTCGTGATCATTATGAAGTTGCTGTTGCTGTTTCTAGGCCAGAAGAAGCTGGTATGGTCCTGCTGGGTGAAATGAGGCAGATACTCCTTATGAGGAAGATGCTTCTGAGACTGCTATTTCTCCCTCACACCAAGATGAGAAAAGAGTTTCCCTTTTACACATCCATGGGGAAGTCCATTGCAGGGACCTGAACAATCACTGTTATCATGCGGATTAGCCAGAATAAAGAAAGTATTCTTTTCCATAAGATGTACAGACTACTCCACAGCCTCCACGGAACAGAGTCAGATAACCTGAGGGTCAATATCATAGCACTGTATCGCCTCAGACTCACCGTACCTCAGTCCCAGCAGGCAGCATCCAAGACTTACTTCAGTGATAAAAGGGAACAAGGCAACAGGGAGCTCATGTATGAACAACTGGGGCTGAGCCTTCACTGAAGATCTTGTCAGATTAACCAGTCTCACTGCCCAGCAGAGGGACAGCACAGATGCTTCCTGCTCACACTGACCACACTTCCTTCCCCATCCCTATTAAATACGCAGTTTGACCGGAGAATTTTCTTGGAGTAAAAAAAAACCCAAAACATTTTTCATCACTTACTGGTTAAAATGTATGCCTGCTTCTTCAACACATACATCTCTAATTGAAGAGATGGGTCCCACTAAATTGTCTGTGTCCTATACCTGTAAATCAACAAGTATAACTCCATCTATCTTTTGAGAGAAAAATGGGAGTGTAGCATTGCCCAACCCTGTGCACTTAAGTCCAAAAACCAATCCTGACATAAAATTAGCTACATTTGAACACCACTATTAAAACTTATCAAAATACCCACGAGAAATTAATAATTCTGTAAAAGATGAAGAAAAACATTCTGATATCTCCTATGGAAGTTAATGCAGACCTGAAGATATGTCAAATATAATGTCAAAAGAAAATATCACATTATTCCTCAAAAGTTATGTCATTTTTATTTTAGATTTGGACACTACCTTGATATAAAATATACCAAATGCTTACAGAATTACTGCATGCAAAGATACCCATCATGATATATATACATTAGCAATAATATTTACAACTACTTTGTGACCCTTGAAATCAACAAAAAATATGAGTGAAAGAACACCACACATTCTTGTTGCATAAACACTTTATTAACAAATACATTTTTAAAAAAATGAAATTAACAAACATTCGCCAGGCCTCAGATATCAAAAAAAGCCTCATTGTTCAATCCCAATTTACCCAAGAAAACACTCTCCGCAATGCTAGAAGGTGAAACTGCTGGGAGAATGCATGTCCTCACTCATATATTTTACAAGCTTTCTGTTAAGTTACAGAGTAACAGAAAACCAAACAGAACTCTGCAAGACACAAAAAGACAGTGTCCTCATTGATTTTGCTTCCCCCACTGTGGTTGACACCCACCATCAATCCCTTATCCAAAAACTACCAAAAATCTCTCACATAAGTAAGAACAAGTATGTGCTGGGATTGTGTACTGAGTGTGAGTGGCCAGGTTTTGGTAGCAAGGGGGCATCAGGGGTGGCTTCTCTGAGAAGCTCACAGAAGCTTCCTAAATTTCTGACAATGCCAGCCAGCTCCAGGATGGACCTGCTGCTGTATTAGACCACTCCCATCAGTGACAGCAGTAGCAACCGTGGAATAAAATATTTCAGAGAGGGGGAAAAAAAACTGCACAACAGCATTTGCAGCTGGAGGGGGAAGACTGTGACCCTGTGAGAAGCTGATGCTTCAGCGGGCTTCTGGAAAGACTTGTGGACCTGAGGGTAGAGGAGTCCATGATAGAGCAGGTTTTCTGGTAGCACTTGTGGCCCTGCTGGAGTCCCACACTGGAGCAGGTGAAGAGTACGAGGAGGAAACACAGCAGAGACAACATGTGGACTGGTTACAACCCCCATTTCCCATCCACCTGTGCCACTATCTGGGCAAAGACATAGAGAAAATCTGGAGTAAAGTTAAGCTTGGGAAAAAGAGAGGGAGGGGTGGGGGGAAGGTTCTTTAAGATTTGGGTTTATTTATCATTATCCTACTGTCATTTGATCTGCACTAAATTAAATTAATTTGTCTGAGTCAAGTCTGCTTTGCCCATGATGGTGACGAGATCTTTCCCTGTCTTTATCTCATTCCACAAGACTTTTATCATATTTTCCTCCCTGTGACCAGTGAGGAGGGGAGACATAGAGTAGCTTGTTGGACATCTGACATCCAGCCAAGGTCAACCCACCACAGAGTGAAACTTAAGTTCCAGTTTTAATGACAGGCTAGTGTGACTGGAACAAATCCTTCAAATAAATCCTAAATTTGCATTTCCAGGAACAAATGCTTGATATGCATAAGAACTCAAGCAATATCTGTTCCAGGCTAGTACCATGCCAATTCCCAAAGCTCAGCAACTGAGAAAAAGGAGTATTCAGCTTCACAAGTCACCTCAACCAGGCATCAAGCACGCTTTCCACTTCAAAGGATGACAGAACCAAGAACTAAATTAAAATGAAAGCTCAGTCCACCCATGCGTATCCATTCACACATGCAATACTTTCCCACAGACTTAGCAGAAGCAGCAGCTCCCACCCCTGACAAGCAGAGCAAATAACAAAACACCATAATGCTCAGTAGACCCAACTGGTGCCTGAAATGTCAACATAGAAGTTTCTGGGAAGAACAAATCTAAGAAAGCAATAAAAATGCTACAGGACCCCACCACAGTATTAGCACAGAGACAGGCTACTTTAGCACAACCAGATGTGCAAAATTAAGTCAAACCATATGCCGACTGACCTATCTCAAAGTGGGTGAGGACATAAACAGGCAGAAAATACTGGATAAAAAACTTGTGCTCCTTTCTTAGCATAAATAGAAGCTTGTATAGCTTGACACCACATTATAGCCTTAATTACACCTATGCTCAAAGACTAAACAGGAGAGACAAGTGATAGTCCAGTTTCTACTCTTTGGAGAAATTGGATGGACTTGTAGCATTTTCATCTTTAGTATTTTCACTAGCAATCAGGCTAGACACAAGACATTAAACTTCCCAATAAATTCTGCTGTTTCACCTTGGATCTTATACTGAACTGTAAAAGCAGATGTCACATGAAATTCACCAAAAATCTGTTTCAGAAACAGTGTTTTATATGAATGCATCTATTCCTGATAATTAAATATTTTTCTTTGATTTATTCCACAGTACTTAAACCCAGTAGCAATAATTATTAAAATAAAAGCCTGCAAAAGTAATTTCATATTGAAACATTAAAATGCCTGTAGTATTTAACTCCTCTTTTTAAATTTCTGCCTTCTCAATTCTGTTCTCTGCTGCACAAAAACCACCAACAAACCAAACAACAAACCAAACAACCCAACAACAAAACAAAAATCTCTAAGCCCCCGCCAAAACTCAACAGCTTTTAATGCTTTTTTAATTAGCATATGCAGGATAGCTTACCAATCTTATTAATGACAGGCAAAAAAGGGAAGTGTATGCAAACCTTTATCGAAAGAAAGCTCTTGAATTAAGAATTTCAGGGAAAATATTTTTACTGAGTTACAACACAGTGTTGGACACTGATATTATTCATTAAAAAAGTGTAAAAAGACCCTTGTCTGAGCTCAATGTTATTATAGATACATGCAACTCTGAATATGGCTTTAATCAAACAATTCGTGGCAATTTTATATCATAGCCTTTACATTAGAGAGCACGACTCATCGGTCAGAACAGCACACTGCCGTCTGTCACACTGCCACACTGTCGTCTTAACAGTTATGAAAAACAGTTATGAAATTCAGGATTTCACTTTACCTCAAACATATTTTTTTATAATTGTTGATTAGATGGAATTCTTACTGAACCCTGAGAATAAAATACAGAAGCATTTATGATGGAGAAAGCAAATAATAAATTTGTAGACCTCTACCAGCATAATCTACTAAACAAAACAATATGTTTGAAGGAATAATTTTATTTAAATCCACAAATTATTAAAATTATTACAAGTAGAAACATTGTTTTCAATTACCCATGCTTCATAATGACTTTCTAAACCATTTTGTAATTTAAGAGTCTCTCATTTTAAAATTAAAAATGCTGTTATATCCTGGAGTATATGTTAATTAGCAATCATTTTTTTTTCACATCAAAGGTAGTAACAATCGTATTTTTGAATGAAGAGAGGAAAAGAAAGATTTAGATTAAATAAACTAGCAAAACTTCTCTCCCTGGTAAATCCATACTTCCCTGACCGTTTCTTTCATTTCATTCTATTTGGACTGTATTTCCTGCCTCCTTCTACATGCTGAACTTCCAAAGTTTGCAAGCAAGATGTATTTTATTCACCTTTCATCAGAGTTCTTCTTACTCAGATTTTTGGCAATCTTATTGTGGTTGAGCAGGATTATCAAGAAAGGCTTCAATACACACAAAATGGAAAATGCAGACCTCAGGACATTTTTTTTTCCCAAGAGAAGCCCAAATTGAAATATGTCACCATATTTATTAGGCAATTGAAATAGGTAATAACAGTGGTTTCTGTGCTATATTTAAATTTAGATTACCAGAACTGTAAAAAGATGCAAAATGTAGCCAGACAATTGCATTGGCTTTTCTGCATATGTTTTTTGAAGGACAACCTTTCAGGGGAAAAAAAAAATCTTTGCTTGGTTACCTTAGAGTGTTCTAATAATTTTCAGAAGTTTATGATAAATAATTTTCACATGCAAACAATTTTCAAAGGTTTGTTCTCAATGCCCACTTCAAACCCTATTTAGAAAATTAACTGTACATTTCAAATCAGAGTTCAGTACTCAAAGCACGCTGAATAGCCAATGAGCTAGATATGCTTAGCTTGTTTTAAAATCACTCAATTTAGTTTGGATGTCAGAAATCAAAAACCACATTAGGAAAACTTTTGCAATGGTTTTGGTCTTGGCTCAAATCTTTGTATATTTTTAGGAACCTCAGTGTGCTCTGGCAGCCAGTCCCATTGCCAGACTAACCAATACAAGGAGAGCTGTTTTGTTTACTGTGAATGTGACTCCTATTAGTTTAAAATGATTATCGTTCTTATATCAGAAGAGAGAGGGCGTAGCCATTCCTTTCTACTCTTCCCATGTAACCCATATGGAAACTCAATAAACCTCTTGGTCATATCCTTTCTGAGACATAATTTTTCAAGACTGAAGAGTCTTGAGAAGAGCAGCCTAGTCTAGTCTAGCCTACTTATTTCTCAGGTGTAGACTTTTTCCATATCTTTGATTACCACTATTGTACTTCCCTAAATTTCTCCACTTTTTATCATTCTTTTCTCTCAAGCTAAAGGAAAACTGTACAAAGTATACATCCTCTGAGAAAAACAATTATACAATGGAATTATACAATGGCTTGATGATTTTCTTTTCTCTGATCTCTATTGCCTTCCTTATAATATCTAACAATTCTTTTGTGACTGCCAGTGATGAGCAAGTTTACATTTTTGAGGCTCACTCCTTCCTAATCAAAATCTACCATCTGGCTACAATCGTTGGGAATCTATTTCAAATGGCAGTTTAAGGTTTGTCTGCTCCCCTTACCATCAGTATCACTTTAAATTTATCTGCATTGAATTCCATTCTATTAGCTGGTCAGTCACTGAATCTAGTAAGACTTTGCACAATTCATCACAGCTCACCCTTGTCTCACAACCAAGGTTCCATTTTAGATGGATTCACAAAAGTCTTCTGCAGCACTGCACAAGTTGCAATGTACTTCACATAACCTATAGGATATGGTGTTATTCACAGTCCTTCAGCATCAAAAACATCACAGGCATCCAGTCTCTTGCAGTTTAGAAAACACTCATTATCTTATAAAAAGTCTTTATGGAGTAAGCAGAGTAGAGAGAGAATCCAAATGTTTTGATCTATCTGCATTCAGGAAGGACTTCCAGAACTTGAGAAATAACATTATTTTCAGTCCCCTGCATGGTTTATAAATCGGATCAGGCCTTATCTAACCATACTGTTATTTGTAACAGATTTTATTTTCACATGTGTAACATACTCTTTAGCTGCTGGTGATAAATTGCACATTAGGTGACTGGTGACATGATGAGTCTTTGTATTTGTACTTGGGATTGTCATGGAATATTATATTGAAATAGCTATTCACTTTCATTGTAAGGATTTTTTGCCTACCTTGTTTTCATGCAGTTTCCCTTTTTGAAACTGAGCAGAGATGCAGTGATTCCTGATTGAATCTGCAGGGACATTGAATATAAACACCTCATGTTTTTTGTCATGGAGATGCCCTATAACTGAAAAATCCAGACCTGTTACGTCTTTGCTTAAGGATGCAGAATTTCTATTTCATCCACAATAGATACCTCTACACTGAACAATGATATCTTTCAGCATGGCTGATTTTACAGTGTTCATAAATGTATGTATAAGCTAGTCAGTCTTCAAAATCAAAAACCCTAGTTGTTAAATCAAATTAAGTACACCTCTATTGTATAGGCCTTCTATAGAATAGAGGAATTTCCAGTCTCTGAAGAATCTGAGTTCCTGCTTACAACCCTTCAAAAGCCAGACACTAAAAAATCTGCCTTCCTTAGAATTTCCAAAACAGCACTGAGTACTATGAGAACTTATGAGAATGATACTACAGGTGTCCTGGTGTTCAAGTGCCTTCCTTAAAAGGTCGTATTATGCTTCTGTAATAAAATGACTTGTTGAATGTGTTGTAGGCAAGGGGGAAAGCTATGGATGCCAACTATCTTTACAGTAACAAGGCTTTCAACACTCCCACATTAAGGTCTGGATGGTTGAACTGCTAGATGGATAAATGAAAGGTGAATGATTGGAATCAGAGGATCATGGCTAATGATTTGTACACCAACTGGAAGTTTGTAACAAGTGAAATTCCACTTTGTACTGTACTGGGTTCTGCACTGAATCCAAAGCACTTGACCAAAACTAAGCATAATTCATTGCAACTGGTCAAGCCTTGGGAAACCTGTCCTCTTAATGAATGCCCAAAAGGAGAAAAGAGAATACAAAATGAAGAAACTTTCTTGGCAATTGAAGTAAGTGTTGTCATACCTGCTTTTTTTAGTTCTTCCTCTTACTCTCTAATTATTTGAATCACGTTTACTTTTCTGCGATTGTAGGTTTCGCTGCTCATGCTACCTATTATTTCCTGTTTCTCATTTGAGTCTCTCCTCACTCTATCACTTTCTAGAAAAAAAGGGTATAATTTGAATCCTTCTTTAAAATTGAGACAAAATTTCAATAAAGGAGTTAGAAAAATAACCCCTAGCAAAATGGTCAATATATGACGCCTTGTACTAATATCATGCAGTTCAATCACTTTGAAAAAATACCTGCTTTGTTTTTTATTACTGGAACATTTGATTATAATTTTTTATGGTAAGACTGTGTTCAGATTTATCGATCATATAATTATCTTGTTGCTGATAAATAGTTGTATTGATAGAGCTTAAATTGTGGCAATCTTCTACTATAGAAAGACTCAGTTATCTCAGTAGCACTAGACTGAATGAGAGGAAGTTCTTTCTGTACAATAATAAAAGTCTAGTTTTACAATTTGTCGATTTGAAAATATGTGTTCTTACTTCTGTAAATTTCTACTATCTACAGTCACATTTTAAAATGTAAATAGACATTATGAAAAAGAAATTGTTAGATTTTTAAGGATTTTAAAACACAGTAGAACACTTTACTGAAACCCTCTATTTTCTGGGTATTTTTCCATAGCACACTCTGAAAATCCATCTTGATTTTTACACTGTTTTAGTGACCAAGCACGTGGCTGTACCTGTCAGTTTGATGATGTCCATTTGACGGGTTATCTGTCTTCTTTTCTGATAAAAATGTTTGCAACAAAGTCCCTCCGAGGCTTTCACTGAAGTCTTTTGAGTAAGTAAAAACTCCAAGATTAGTCAAGCAGACCATTGGGAATTATTTTACATACTGCAGCATTTGTTTGCTGAACCTTCCCCACTTTCCCCAGCTGGTAAGTACATCTATTTTCCAGTTTGCTACATTACTAATAAATCATGCTCGGTTTTAGCTGCTACAAAGTAGGTAGTAATATGTAGCTACTCTACAAGGTCCCTCTGTAATTTCAAGCTGTGGTAAAGTACACAATTCAGCAACACTTGCAGTTTCACAATAAACCTGCAGAGTATAGCAGAGATTATTTGCCATATCTTGTGGAAAAGGAGAGGAGAGGAGAGGAGAGGAGAGGAGAGGAGAGGAGAGCAGTATTTCTAATAGTATTAGAAACACAACTTGTTATGCTTCTAAATTTTAGGTGATCTGGATTGCGTATTATTTTGAAAAAAATGTTACAGAAAATGTAGAAGATTAAAAGACAAGATTAAAATAATTTTACTGATGGACTCTAGATATGGTAGCATTACAGAATAAAGTGCCATTGGTCACAAGACTACAAACAGAAACTAATTCTCTCTCACTGAAATGCGGTGTCACAGCACAGAAGTAAAATCAAGTGTTTGTCATACTATATGTTCAAATCACATACTCTCTCGTGTGAATGGGTTGTCTATCACCAGCAGCTCTCTCACAGTGCATCTTGAGTCTCCCGGGCTTGCCTTATAAAATATTGGTTTGCCAATAGCCAGCTCCAAACAGTTTTGGTGCAACCATTCCCAGGAGCATTCTTAGTGTAGATAGCCTAAAGACCCATCTAACCTCCTAGCATGAACTTTCCTTCAGCTACAGCACTCTTGGGAGGCTGAGCAACTGGACCAAACTTGGATCACAACCAGCAGCAAATTGCAGACTCTCGGCAGCCAGCCCTCCCACACCTCTAAGTTTTTGGAAGGTCCACCTCTTAACTTAAAGCCACTTTTTGGTTTTGAGTCAGATTTTCATGTGACATTATCTGTAAGAAAGATCAGAGATTCTAGAACTGTGGACACACACAAAATTTTGTTTTGTTTTGTTTTATTCTAACAGACATACACTTGCTGAGAAAAAAAAACCTTTTTCAATAAGGGTTGGCAAATACTTTACTAGTCAAATATGAAGTTTCATACCTATATGAAAAGTTAACTAATAATTGTTGATTAATTCTATTTAAACAAAAAACTGAAAACACCTTTATTAGGATATTTTGCAAATATTTTTTTTTAAAAAATAATTGATCCTGATATTGTTTATGTTTGACATAATTTAAGTTTTTAAGGGCAAAAATGAAATGGATATTTGAAACAAGTTCAATGTTTAATTTAAAGCAAAAAATTAACACTTTTCCCTCCAATTTGGTCACGCACCATGAAAAACTTTTGGTTTTCATCTAGCAAACCCAATACTTCTTTCTCTCCCATTATATTCTAATTCACCCTTTGAATGAAAAAAAACAACTATTGCTGCATATATTTACCTACATATGAAGTGTCACAGGCTAGCACTCCATATTTCAAGATATAAATACAAGCAAGTAAAAATCTCTTCCTGTTCTGTCATGTCCTCCACAGCCATGCTGTTACACAGCCAGCATTTCACAGCTGAAACAGTTTGTCTCCTTTCTCTACAAAGGCACACTCACAATACATAACTTAAAAGTAATGCTGCTGGCTGCAGTGCTCATGAATAAAACAGTCCAAAACACATATGGCTGTTAACATCAGCGAGTGATTATCTATTGTGTAGGAGCACAGCGAAGTAATCAAACAAACAGTTATATAGGCCCTTTCAAAGTTGCAATCTAAAGAGTTTCAAAATAAAGTCTGCAAAAGTTTTGATGATGTTTCTTAATCATATCCATTTCATTACATTGTGTACAATTAGACATATTATGATGTAAAGAACAGACTCTATATAAAGAATTTTGGTTGCTGAAGACATCATGGGAACTTTTTAAGGCCTTGCCAGGAGTATTGAATTTCTTTTTAAATAATATTTTTTAAAAGCAATAATAACAGACTGTTATATCATCAGACTTGGCTGCCTAAGTTGGAGAGTTTTTTCCACATTCCCCTAGATTCCCTGAAAAATTTTCTTCAGTGTTGTCCTTATAAATAAAAAAGTCGACTAAATAAAAGTTGTTGTTATGCAAGAGTATGCTAAATGATTTTTTTTCTTTGCACTGTCTTAGCAGATTAGAAATCTAATTCAAACTTCAAGTGGAAGTTCTTTGTTCTGCTCAGTAATCACCACTCTGCTTAAATGTAAAACAGTATATTTTTTAAATTCTGTAGACCTTTACTTAATATAAGTGGAAAAATTGCACGAAGTTTTCATGAATAAATGCAATTTAGAGTGTTTGAATGCAACTAGGTTTAGCTGATCAAATAGCACAGAAAATGTAATATCCCTACTCTGTATTTAATAAGCTCAATCAATATATTTTTAGTTGCATATAACATCACTCTATTTATTTATCCATTAGTGGAATAAAGGAGAAATCTAATATATGTCTAGATTAGTGATGAAATTTCTTCTGAAATAACCTTGATAAAAAACTTGCAGTGTTTGTATTTTTCTGTAATGTCTTCTATCTCCCAAAGTAATTTTCTTCAAGAGACATTATGGAACTCTAGATTAATCTTGCTGGTTTTAGTCTTCACTTATTAAAGTAGCACATACTGTTACTCAACAGCTCAACTTGTACAAATGCATTCATATCTCGGCACCTGAGTAAGGATTTCTAATTTAGAATATGGTTTTGCACATTGTTACCAAGTCAGAGACAGATTTAGCTCTATGGAAGTGATTATCATTTTCAAACTGTTGTATATAAGCTGTGGTTATCTTCAAAATAACTCCAGGTCCACCTATATTTTAAAGATAAGGAAGGAAGAAATAAGAAATTACAGAAGTTTTCTTCTTATCCCACAGAAAACTATGTCAGAGCACATAAAACATTCAGTTCTCTTGTATCTCCATCTTGCATCCCAAACTTACAACCAGGTTTCCTGTCACTGCTGCATATAAACCTGTAAGGTTTTGAGAAGAAAAGTTCTTTAAGGTCTGGAATATAGCCCTGCACAGCTATCAGCTAGAAACAAATACTCGCATACAAAATAAGCAAAGGTGGAGGGAGAACAGAAGGAGAAATGAAAAAAAGGCAAGCTTAAGAATTTAATTTAGAAAAGAACATTTTCAGAAACAAATATTCAGTCAGTAAAATCAAGCCAAACAAGTTTGAAAAACCTTAGCTTAATCAAGTGCTTTTCCACAAATGAAATTCAAACCTGAAGAAATTGCTTCGTCCTCAGAAGACACATAAGGCAGATGATCCTCAGGCCGGAGCATCTCTTATAAAGCACATGGAGAAACTCCTGCTAACTCCCAGCTTCTTACAGAGAACGCGTCTGTTGAGCCTTGCTGTACAGATGACACAGCAAGCTTTGCCGTCCCCATGGTCAGATGCAGGAGGAAAGCACACAGGTGCACTTAGGAAACATTCCACATCCTGCCCGAATTCAGGCTGGAATCTTGGGTAAGATCTTGCCTACAATCTTTGGCTTCTCCTTCAAGTGATGATGAGTTTTTTCTATGCTTCTCCTAAAGGCAATGCTGGATACCAAGCTTCCCCCAAACAAATATTAAGAACTGAATACTTATAGGCAAGAAAGTAAAAATAAATATATAGAGCAAATATGATGATACACACTCATGCCTGCACCAATAACACATATTAAACCTAACGCGCTGGTAACACTGTTTTTTATAACACACTATTAAGATTAATGAGATTTACTAACATGAAATATTTGAAACCAACAAAATACCATGATTAAAATCAAGATACATTTCTGAACTCTTTTCCTAGCTGCCTTTCTTTCATCTTATTACTGAAAAACATGTAGGTCCCAGCTGTGTTTATATTTTCAAGGTTTTAAAATAATTTTTTTAAAATCAAGCTTTCTTCAGCCCACTGCTTAATCCCCAGAACTGCTGAACATGAAAAAATAAATAAATTAGTTAAGAGGCACTCAATCACTATTTGAACACACTGACTATGCAAAACTGAGTTGACAAGCATCAACTTTTTGCTGTGAGGTTAAAACTTAAAATCTGAGAGGACCCTTATTTCACTAAGGATTAAATTGCACTGAATGTACACACAAAGGTATCAGCAATGAAGTGATAGACGTTCTAAACTCAGTTCTTCCTGGATACATCATTGACAATAACAAACATAATCTTGATGACAATTACAAAGGTTATCCTTACAGGATAAATTCTAATGGCTAGTTAATGACCAAATATCTGAAAATACAGTTTATTACAGTTATTAAGTATATAATATTTTTTTAAAAAATCAAACATAGGTGATCAACATGACCTTCAGATTAAGATAATAAAATAATTCACTGAGAATGTTCAAGAGGCTTCAAATTCTAACTGAAATTTTGCATTTTTTTCTGTTTACTTATTTTCCCCCAAGGGCTCTGAAATAAAACAGAATAGTTATAATTAAATTGCAACCCTGATTCATATAATTTCTCTTCAATGTACCATACAGTAATATAGTAAATTGCAAGTATCTAATATGCTACAGCATAACTTTAAAAGAAGCAGTTTTAGGGGTGGGGGAAGAAGTTAAGTCAATTTCCTGGTCTAATTGAACTTGGAAAAGGATGATATGTAAAACATTTTGGAGGTAATCACCAGTAAGTCTGAATCTTACAAAAGATGTCTTGCAGGAATAATAAATACAGGAATACTGTATACAGAGAAAAGTATGACAGAGAAAAAGTAGCCATAAACGCAAAGGCTATGCTTATCAGGAGGGATATGCAAGTGCTGCTAAGTGAGAGGGTCCCAGAGTGTGAATACTAGTTAGTCTTAAAAAAGACACTTTTGATGAAGAAAACAGAATAGTATTCTGTAACATTGCATTGGAAAAAAACAGGGTTGAAATACTACCTATTGAACCAACAGAAAAGCCAGATTTCTTTAATCTAGAAGAAGGGAAGAACTTGATCCTGAGGAACTTAAACCAAGAGAAATTCCTAGTAGAAATGTCTTTCACTCACTTCGCTAGATCAACATGATAAACAGTTTTTTGCTATTAAAAAGGGTTTCTTTCTAAGCAGGAAGAGCTACTGTCTAATTCCAGGAAACATCAACATCCTGGAAACTGGATGATGATCACTGCAATTCTAATGAAGTATTTTGCTGGTGTCACAAATAAATGTACTTAAAAAAATATTTATCTGTTACAGGCTTAGACATTGATATCAGTGTTTAAGAAACTGGATGATCAGACAATTTACATGCTTCAAATACTTACTAGACTGATTTTCAACAACAGTACTTGTGGCCAGTGGATAGTCCTATTCATTATCAATCATTATCAATATGTATTCAAAGCAACTATTCATTCCAAATGGATTTAGAGCCAAAAAATATATAATCTTCCTTTATGGACTCTGATGTGAAGAGTGTGATTTCAGTGATATCCTCGTCTATTGGTGTCAGGAGACTTGTCTGTGTATCATTTACTAAAGTCTGCAACAGCTGATTTGTGCTGATCAAGAGGTAGATTTGGATAATGGATTATGTGGCTGACAACCAAATCTAAAGAGTGGCTCTTTAGCTGAGATATAAGGGGACGCTTCCTGCACTGCTGCAGTAAGAGACAACAGTAGTACTAATTCTCATGAGTACTTGAAATGCAACGTCTGGAGGAAAGGTGGGACACATGTTCCTGACCAGCCTGACTTTCTGAATACTCCCAGCATATGATTGCCAAGCCTTCACAGTACAGACCCCTTGGGCTACACATTTTAACTGTGCTCCCTGCCCACGCATGGATGATCAGAAGATTAGCCTGTGACTGGAGGAGATTCCATTAAAGGACATACTTTCTATACACTGTTTAGCTCTTTTCTTCCAGAGTATAGATTTATGCATGAATTCACGTCTCTAGGGAGCAAATATCTAACTAGATAATGTCTATGTAGAGCCAGATTTCAACCTCAACTTTCTGCACCAACGGGTGATGAGACAACATACTCTCTTGTGAACAAGAAACCAAAGGGTATTTTGTAAGTGTATGGTGGCTGTCGTATGGAGAGGAGATGAGTCTGATCAAAATCCTTGCTGCTGTAGACTTCAATAGTCCCCTTAGGAGTTCTATCCCCTGAGCATGCTAGATGCCAGAGAACAGAGCATTCCTGTGGTTTTGTTCATGCAATTATCGTTTCAGAGAAAAAAAAAACAGTCATCCTTTACCAGTCAGTTACCAAGATGTGGATATGAGAGTTAGGAGTCAGAACCTTTAAAAGTGCATCAATTTGTTCAGGCATTTTTCACATCATGTAGCAAAACTCTGCTATCAGGTTATATATAGCGTCCCTGGTGGCCAGCCAGTCCCACAAAATGGGGAAAAGGTGGTCTCCACCTCTTCTCAGAATGGGCAGATCCCATGCTTACCAAATTGTTATCTGGAGGCTGGCTGCCTCTTCCTTGGTGTCTCATAGATTCTTATTTTCCCTTGTATCCTTGAGCTGCGGTCACCATCTCAACAATTTCAGTTCTGTCTGTGTTCTCCCTTTTATTGCCATACGTGGCTTTAGCTCATGTCCTTTCTCATTCCTTAACAGACTTTATAATAAAATTGAATCAAGATCACACCACTGTGCTGTGCCAAATGAAGCCTGAAGTGACAGGCTGAAGGTTACAGCTTGCTATCGCTGTAACTAGGAATGCCATTGAACACCTGCTCATTAAATACATCCAGTGCCACGTGAAAACCAAAGGCCAGAAGCAAGAATGGATAATGATCCTGGTCTATTGTGAATCTAAGACATTTACAGTACAAAGAGCTGGTAGAGACCTGGAAAAAAACTTCAGACTGAGAAGTGGGAATCAGCCTTTTTCTTTCTTGAACAAGCCAGTGTGCTGCAACTGAATTTTTCAGAATATGTGGTTCAGGTTGCTTGAATCTGAAAGTGTTCTTTGATAAAGGAAAGTAATTAATATAAGACTTATACTCCAAACACCGTTATGGACTGCTACCTGAAAAAAAAAAAAAAAAAAAAAAAAAGNTATCTTATGTGAAGTCAAGATTTAGTTATTATAAATGAAATCCTAACTGACCAGTGAATTACAAAAGTTCAGATGTAACTATAGAAAAGGAAAACTGAAAGAAAAGAATTCTATTCTATTAAAAATATCAATGAAAATAATAGTTATATAGTTTTAACTACTCACATTTCCCAGTAGCTGCCTCTTTTTAATGTTATAGTCACTCTTCTGATCTCCAGCCAGGCCCTAATGTTGATGTTTTCAGTCTGGACTATTGGGGGTGAGGGGAAGGTAAAGCAAAACCACAGGATTTACTTTGTCCTTTCCTGGGAGTTTAAGGTTTTTTTATCATGTTAATGATTTCCTCCTCCTCACTCTAGGATCAGTTTGGAGTAATCTTATGTATTTCCTAACACATTTTACACCTTGTTTTCTTCACTGTCAGCAAGTCCACGTTACACTGAAATATTGCTTTTCCTCCATTTTGTGTTTCCCTACCCTCACAGTGGTTGGGACTGGGGGAAGCTTAGTCTTGTGTAGAGAGAAAGTACTTAGGAAACTGATTTTCTGATCTGAGCCAGTACAAATTTTGTCTCATTCTCAGTAAGTTGGAGTGGGTAGCCTCTGTGTGAACTCGAAAAAGCGTGGTGCCTTTGTGAGATGAGCTGTCTCTAGAAGCTGCTCTTAACAGGAAGCTGTTTGTAAAAGATATAGTTTAGCCCAATGCACAGTTTTGATGAAAGAAACAATCCAAAGAAAAAAATCTAATGTAGTGCCTCAATTCAGAGACATCTGTTGTACAAAGTGACCAGAAAGGCAGAGTCTGCCCAAACTATGAGGATAGATCAAACTGACAAGAAAAAGATATGATAGCAATAATTGCTATAATTCTCCAGGGCTCAATAAGGAAACTGGTCAGAGATTTGAAAATGACTTAGGAAGATAGAAGTTAAAACATTTATCATAGCAAATTTCATTTAGTCTGACAGTCAGAAGCAAATATGAAATGTGGAAATGTTAAGAGATAGAACATAATATACTGTCTTCACTTTCTAGAAGAGTATGCCCAGGAATTCAGTCTGTTTTGGTTTTAGTGATAGGGACACACAGGTACATTTTTTAATAGTACACCAAAGTTTATGAATCTTTTCATTTAATAATAATTGCAGCTTTAGTTGTATGAAATGGTGGCCAAAGTATATTATCTTCAGGCCTTTCAAATGAGAAACTGATTTTATGTGAAGAATAGATGTATTCTTCACATATAACAAAGCTTCTATTGTAAGATGGTGTGTTACAT
Organism: Melanocharis versteri; assembly: GCA_013397845.1. NCBI lineage: Eukaryota > Metazoa > Chordata > Aves > Passeriformes > Melanocharitidae > Melanocharis > Melanocharis versteri. The sequence goes on from VZTG01003997.1 coordinate 719,737, forward strand.
CAAAATCAGGAAAAAATACATAAACATAATAATTGTAGTACAAGACTTACACAGAATTTACAAAACATGTTTTACTGAATGAAATGTTTACTTTGATTAATGATGTGATTACTAAAGCAAATTTATTTGTGAATTAAATTCCTGTAAATACTACACTGACTAAAATTTCTTTCAAAAGCTTGGTAAAAGATCCGTTTATATTAAAAATACAAAAGAAAAAAAAAAAAAAAAACCCAGACACATTAAAACTCCGCTTTGGAGGAATTTGGAGAAAGTGATACTTACATGACATGATAATTTAAGAGGTAATCTAAAACCAAGGCAAAACGCAAAACCAGGAAAATAATAAAGGGGCATGAGGATGTAAGAAATTAAAGAGGAGAGGGAAAAAGCAATCACTGGGAAAATTAATAAACAATGAAAAAAAAAAAAGGTGCACTCTCATCTATATAAAAAAATAAGATCGCTGGGGAAACAGAGAAGGAAATACAGGCATAACTGAGATGCAGTAGGTGTAGGCTTTGGAACCAGATTTTTAACCAGAAAACTAAAATGCCAAGGTGTTACAAAACAGATTTCAATAAATTATTTTAACTTTATAAAAAGAAGAAAGGACGGAAAGGTGAAAGTGAGGCAAATACTGAAATTCATCTGAGAGAGAATAATGCAAGAACTGATTCTGCAATGGAGAGAAAGAAGAATATTTAAGTGTGATATATAATCAGTGGGAGAATTTTGGGAATGATAGATCCTTATACACTTATATAAAATATGTAAATTTTGAGAATATAGCAGTGACACCTTCATAAGTAGTAGCTATTTAGACTGAACTATTAATGAACTTAGAACAAGTGTATACATGTGAATAAATTTTCCTATAACTCTATCAGTTCACCTGTCAGGACAATACACCTGGAATACTGTGTTCAATTTTGGTACCTACTATGCAAAAGAGATGTGGGCAGTCTGGAGAGAGTCCAGAGAAGGACTCATAGAGATGGTCAAAGGTCTAGGAAGCCTGCCATATGAGGAAAGGCTGTGAGAACCTGATTTGTACAACCTGGAAAAAAGAAGGTTAGGAGAGCCTTCATTGCCATCTTCCAGTGTTTAAAGGGTGGCTACAGCGGAGATGAAGACTCCCTTTTGACAAGAAGTCACAGGTACAAGTTACTCCTGGGGTGATTCCTATTAGACAAAAAAAGAAAATTTTTCACAATGAGAAGATGAGCCATTGGAATAATCTTCCCAGGGAAGTGGTGGATTCCCTAATGTAGAATATTTCCAAGATTCAGCTGAACAGGGTGCTGAGCCACCTCGTCTGGATCATGCTCTTGCCAAGAAAGGTTGGACCACATGATCCTTGAGGTCCCCTTCCAGCCTGATATTCTATGATTCTAAGATAATGCAGTCCTATTCACACTTAAACAAACAAAAATAAAATCTACTTATATTTCTTGGCAGGAGAATTCATTACACTGGACAATAATGTACACCAGTTAACATTTTAAAATGTCAAGCACATCTGTTTAATTGCATTAGCACCTTTGCAGATAGGAGTATATAATTTTTACCTTCTGAATGGTCACATTAACAGCTAAGAAAAATCTACATATATCAAGTAACCTAGGATATTTGTTATAAAGTTCAAAATACTTTGAATCAATGCATGCAAGATTAGATAAGAGCATGCAAGATTAGATAAGAACATGCAAAGGGCAGAAGGAAGATGGAGAACTGCATATTCAGGTAAATGTTGATTACCACAAATACTGAGATTTCAATCTGAATTTGAAATCACAAAGAAAACATCTATCTCTTGTGTCAAAAATTTACATGCAAGCATAAACCCAAATATAAATTGAAACCAAAACTGTTATAAAGAGCTGTCATAATCTGTGTGATCTGTTAAAATAACCCAAACATGCCACAGTAGGTAAAATTGAACTGGTAGGTGTTTTAAGGATTGCCTTTTGCAAAATAAACCATTAACATCAGTGTGCATTCTTAATTTATCTTTATCCATGAAACTATACATATATATACACCTTGAAACTACAACAAATATTATGTATTTTTTTTGGTGGGTTTATCCACCAAAGCATATTAGCTGAATTGATGAAAACAGGTTTCAAAATAGACCCTGGTCTAATATTGCTATTAGAAAAATATTTTTTTTCCTTAAAAGGTGCAAAATTGTTCATCTGGTTTGTGTTTCCATTTCTGAAGATTTTATTTTTACTCCAGCACATTTATTCACAATAGCAGGATGGAAGTAGATAAAAGCGACTCTGTCTCTGCCTACAACTGCTTATACTGGCCATGAACTCCGTTAAAACCAGAATGATTCTCTGCTTACTGGAACCCCCATTTCGCTCCATTCTGTTTAAAATGCAATAAATTCTTTAAACATCTGGAAAAGTGCATAAAATAAATGTTTTATGCTCACTTTTTAAATAGAAAGTAATGGCAACCCCAATCTGGCCAGCCCAAAGAAACCATATACTATTATGCAATAGCATCTTAATTTAATCTTTTAGAAATACCTTTTGTACCAGAAAATTTCTATGCTCACATTATATTTAAGAACACCTAGTGAAGAATTCAGATTTAGACTTTGCATATTAGGTAGACAAGATATAGAGCATTTAAAGTAACATTTTTTCCTCTCCTGCCTTCTCCTTGATTCCATCTACAGGATAAAAACTGCTTAGGGATTGAGCAGGTCTTCAATTTTGCTTTTCTTTTACGCTATTCAATATGCACAACCGGATCTTGCTATTTTCCATACTAATGCAGAACCAAGAATAGAATTAATAATTTCCTTTTGGTCTTTTCTATATTACTGCTTATTGTTCCATCTAGACAATAATTTAAGGACTTTAATATTCACAACGTAGCCATTAAGCTAGAAGGGACTATTGTTCACAGTTCACAGATGGGGTCTTGTTGCACCTAGTTGAAAATACTTTATATGAATGCCATAAAGATTGAATTCCAAATTCAAAAAGTATAGATTTTTTAGAATTATTGGTCATTCACAGGTCTCATTCTCAGTGGAAGCTGTGACTACTCCATCCCTATGCTATCTAATTCCAGGTATTTATGTGAAGAAAGGTTTTCAATATCCTCTTGGTCAAGGAGAAGGAGTCTGCTTAAATAATGCAGGATTGAGTCCAAGACAAGGGAAGTAAATATTATGTCCCTGTAAAAAATCTGTATTTAAGCAACTTCTTTTAACATTCAGTGAAATTACAGAATAATTTAAATTGGAGGGACCACTGGAAGCCATCTAATATGATTCCTGGCTTGGTTCAGTCAAGTCCATCTGCATGGACAGACAGTCGAGATTTTCCTAAAAACTTACTCAATACATTTGATTACCTTCATTGGAAGAATTCTCTCTATATATCTAATAGGAATTTCCCTTACTGCAACCAGTGTTTGCTGACTCTTGTTCTATTACCCCGCACTTCCGAGAAGCGCACTCTGGACTGAGATAGAACACTTCTAGAAAATATATATGATCCCCTGATGAACAGCAAAGAAGGGGATGACAGTTCAGATATGAAGCTTTGAAGCTGTTTTGCAGAAGAAATGAAGAGCAGATAACCGCTTTTGTGTGAGTTCTAGCATTGCCTGACTCATAATAACTTACAGGCAAGAGATTTAGATTTTCTGAGATAGCAAAGTTCCAATTCAGCTGATTACATACCAAAAGACTACAAAAGGCAAATATGCAGTGACTAGATGAGATTTACCCTTCCAGTTTGTGAAACCTGGTAAACTAGAAGAATACAAGACCAGGAGCCAGAACCCCAACAGGAGTGTGTCAGTAATCTAGACAGAATAGGGAATTAAAAAAGTTGTCGCTCACATTAATTGCATATTTATGTGATGAAGGTGAGGAGGCTTTAGTTATTGATTATTGTATTAGACAATATTTTAACTGCGTTATAGATATGATGACTATAGTTATAGTAACACAATATCTAGAAAATTACAAAACAATATAAATAGTAGTCCTTTAGGAGTCAGTAGACATAAAGTACAGTATAATTTCAAAATTCAAAATGTTGTCAGAAATAACCTCTGAGAGTTGCCATATGAGAAGTTTATCTTGGGAATGGATAGCTTCAATTTAAACAATTTGCTCTACAATAAAAGACAATTCCAGTAGGAAAATAATTTTTAGATAATTGCTATGTCAAATGATATGGAACGAGACATTTAAAATTTTATCATTAAAATTTATGAAAAAAAAAATCTTTGTGTAATTATTAATGCCCAAGCATGGAAATGCCCTTCCACTAAAAAAAAAAAAAAAAAAA